>PVIW01004339.1:19510-135721 GCA_004026585.1 Noctilio leporinus
GGGAGGCAGAGGCAAGAAAGGGGAGCAGCTTAGACAAGAACCTAGTATAAAGGAACCATGGACATGGACAACAGGTGGGATTGACTTTGGGGGGAATGGGTGGGTGGGGAGGGGGACAGAGGGGAGCAAAAAGGGGATGAATGTAATACAACAACAATAAAAAAAACCCTAAAAACTAAAAAATAAAATAAAATAAAAAAGAAGATAGAAAAACCTCAAATAAACAAACCAACCCTACAGCTGAAAGAACTGGAATAACAACAATGATCAAAGCGTAGAGCAAGTGGAAGGAAAGAAATAATCAATATCAAGAGCAGAATTAAATGACACAGAGACTAAAAAGATAAACAAAACTAACAAACCTTCTACCAGACTCATCAAGAAAAAAAGAGGACCTAAATAAATGTCATCAAAGGCAAAAGTGAAGAAGTGACAACTGATACCATACAAATACACAAGATTGTACAATATAACTATGAACAACTGTATACCAAGAAACAGGATAACCCAGGAAAAGGAGGCAAATTACTGGAAACATATAATCTCCCAAAATTGAATAAAGCAGAATGCTTTAACAAATTGATAACAACCAGTGGAATTGAAATAATAAAAAACCTAACACACAAAAGCCCTCAACAAGATGGTTTCACAGGTGATTTTTACCAAACATTCAAAGAAGAACTACTATCTTTGTCAAACTATTCCAAAAAACTCAAGAAAAGGTAAGACTCCCAAACTCTTTAATGAGGCCAGCACTATCCTAATTCCAAAACCAGGTAAAGACACAACAAAGAAAGAAAATTATAGGCAAATACCTCTGATGAACATAGATGCTAAAATCCTCAACAGAATATTGGCAAACCAGATCCAGTAATACAGTAAAATGATAGGCCATGATCAATCAAATCAGAGTTATTCTAGAGATACAAGGATGGTACAATATTTGCAAATCAATAAACGTAATACATCACATAAACAAAATGAAAGACAAAAATCACATGATTATATTAATAGATGGCAGAAAAGCATTTGATAAAATCCAGCACCCATTTGTAATAAAAACACTCACCAAAATGAAAATAGAGGAAGCAGGCCTCAACATAATAAAGGCCATATACAAAAATCCTATTGCCAACGTAATATTCAATGGGCAAAAACTAAAAGCATTTTCATTAAGATCAGGAACAAGACAAGGGCCTCTTCATTCACCACTCTTATTCAACATAGCCACAGCAATCAGACAAGAAAAAGAAATAAAAGGCAACAAATAAGAAAGGAGGAAGTAAGACTGTCATTAAACACAGATAACATGATAATGCACACAGAAAACCATAAAGACTCCACCAAAATACTACTAGACCTAATAAATAAATTTGGCAAAGTAGCTGGATACAAAGTCTATATTCAGAAACAATGTCATTTTTGCACACCAATGATGAAATATCAGAAAGAGAAACTAAAAAATCCCATTTACCATAGAACAAAAAAGTATCTAGGAATAAATTTAACCAAGGAGGTAAAAAACCTATACTTAGAAAGACATAAACACTGAAGAAAGAAATTGTGAGGAAGATACATATAAATGGAAGCATGTACTATGTTCATGGATTGGGAGAATTAACATCATTAAAATGTCCATACTACCCAAAGCAATCTATAGATTTAATGCAATTCCTATTAAAATGCCAATGGCATATATCACAGATAAAGAACAAATATCACAAAAATTTATGTGAAACAAACCAACAAAAAAACACAAACAGCTTAAGCTATCTTGAGAAAAAAGAACAAGGGTGGAGGGACCACAATACCTATAACGAACTATATGACAAGGCCACTGTAATCAAAAACAGTCTGGTACTGGCATAAGAAGTGACACAGATCAATGGAACAGAATAGGGAACCCAGAAATACACCATGTCTCTATGGTCAACTAATATTCAACAAAGCGGGCATTAGCATGCAACGGATTAAAAAGTCTCTTCAATAAATTGTGTTGGGAGAACTGGACTGGTAACTGCAAGAAAATAACAGACCACCAATTTATACCAGAATAAACTCCAAATGGATGAAAACTTAAATATAAGTCATGACACCCTAAAAATCTTAGTGGAAAACATAGGCAGTAAAATTTCAGGTATCTCACACAGAAATATTTTTGCCAACATATCTCCTAGGGCAAGGGAAATAATGGAGAAAATAAACCAATGAGAAATTTGTTTTCTCTCTTTCTCTAATACCAAATTAGAAAGCTTTTGCATGGCTAAAAGATCCATCACCAAAATGAAAAGGGCATTGACTATATGGACAGACCTATTTGCCAATGATACATTAGACAAGGTTTTATTATCAGAATATATTCTGGTCCTTTGCACTTTTAATAATTGGATTGTTTGTCTTCCTGCTGTTGAATCATATGAGTTCAAAATATGATTCAACAACAGGAAGACAAACAATCCAATTATTAAAGGTGCAAAGGACTTGAATAGACACTTCTTCAAGGAGGACATACAGACAGCCCATAGACATATGAAAAAATGCTCAAAATTGCTAGCCATCAAAGAGATGCAAATTAACCACAATGAGATACCACATCACTCCAGCCAAAATAGCCATCATTAACAAATCAACAAACCAATGCTGGCAAGGATGTGGAGAAAAGGGAACCCTAATGTACTATTTGGTGATAATGCAGACTGGTATAGCCACTGTGAAAAATAACATAAAATTTCCTCAAAAAATTAAAGATGAAAAGGCCTTATGACCCAGTGATTCCACTATATGAATATACCCTAAGAGTCCCAAAACACCAATTTAGAAGAACTTATGCATCCCTACCTATGTTTATAGCAGTGTTATTTACAATAGTCAAGTGCTGGAAACAGCATAAGTGCCCATCAATTGATGGGTAGATTAAAAAATTGTGGTACATTTACACAATGGAATACTATGTAACAGAAAGAAAGGAGGAATTCCTACCTTTTGCAACAGCATGGATGGAACTGGAAACTATTATGCTAAGTAAAATATGCCTGAAAGGCAGATACCACATTACATCATTTATATGAGGAATATAATGAACAAAATAAACTAACCAGCAGAATAGAACCAGACGCATTGAACCACGGAATAGACTGACAGCTGTGAGTGGGGAGGAGAGAAAAAGGGACTGTTGGACCAAAGGGAAGGGGTTAGTCAGGGAACACATATGAAGGGCCCATGGACACGACAATGGGCTGGGGACTGACTGTGGAAGTGGGGGTTGGCTGGGTGGACAGAGACAAAGAGGCAAATGATTGGAACAACTGTAAAACATAAAAATAAAAAATATTTACATACATGATAGGACAAAAAACTATTTCCATAATAATCTTGGTAGATTTAGAGACTTCAGGCAAATGGGTTGCATACATGTTGTAGGACATGACCAACAGTAATACATACATATTTAATTGGTAAACTTATATTGACCAAATACCAAACCAAATTATTGAGCACTTTTAAAACATTAATATCAAATATAGTGAATTTAACAACTTTCATGAACATTTACAGGGCTCCTGCTACATTGCAGGAGCTGTGCAAGGTAGATGGGATTAAAAGATGAGTTAAGGCACAGTGAGAGCTCACAGGCTAGTGAGAAAAATTAACATGCAGGAGTTCTGTAAGCAGAGAAGGTAAAAAAAGTCACTTCAGAAAGTAAGGACAGTAATACAAATGTACAGAGGAGGAAGGAATATGGTGTGAACAACGCATAGAATGTAATTTAGTTTGGCTAGAGAATAGGATGAAATACACATTTTTCAATTTGTTTACGACCTGACAAATTTTTAGTACTAAAAACCTTGTTAAATGGAATCTAATCTTACTTAAGTGTGATAAAAATGATACTGCTGAGAAAATTAAGCTTTCAGCTTGATATCTTATTTTCATTACTTTCCCTGTAGATAGGTTATTTAATAACAAGACATAGAGAACACAAAGTATACAAGTGTTACATTTTATATAAACCAAAATTAAAGTCTCTCCTTAGGGTTGCACTTCTCACAACAGAACTTTCTTAAATCCTGAGCATATTTACAGAATATAATCTAAATAAAACTCATTTCAGAAGACAATAAACTATTACTGAACTGCACACACTGAAGCACTTACTGCTCCAAACATCACACTGCATCTTTGTGCATGCTCTCTCATTATCTGATGAAATATTTATTCTGAAAAATAAAACATGAAATCAGCTTGCTTAAAAATGAATCAATTCTGTCCTTCCTTGATCATTAAACTGGCAAAGACCCATGAGGATAAACTCTGACCATTTAGTTTGGACCTTGCTATAGATGCTATAAATGACAAGGAATGCCTGAGTAAAATGCATCTTGCCTTAAATTCTACAATGGTCATTGATGGACAATCTTGCAACAGTGGTCCCACAAGATTATAATGGAGCTGACAGATTGTGCAGCGACTCTGTAGCCATTGTAAGGTTATGTGCAAAGCATAACTTGTTGGTGGTGATGCTGGTATAAACAAGGTATAAACAAAGCTACTGTGCTGCCACACATATAAAAGTATAGCACATACAATCATGTACAGTGCATAAGTACCTGAGCATGATAATAAACAGCTATGTATGGCTTTGTGTATGTACTATTATACTTTGTCATTATTTTAGTGTATTCTAACTACCTATAAAAAACATGTGCTATAAAGCAGTGTGCCTTGGTTATTCTAGCAGCAGTCTCATGCATCTCATGTTTACCTCCTCTCTTGATTGTATCACTTTCTCTTGCGCTTGATTTAATCTCACATTGTTTTATACAGTAACAGGCTGTACAGGCTTGTAGCCTAGGAGCAGTAGCTATACCATAGAGGCTAGGGTGTGTAGTAGGCTATACCATCTAGGTTTATGTACATGCACTTCATGATCATACAATGACGAAATCGCCAAAGACACATTTCTCAGAGTTTATTCCTATTGTTAAGTGGCCTGTGACTGTATACATACGTACGTCCACATTATGTGTAATAAAAACTTGTTTCTTTGAAAACTCAATGAACACTTACATAACTATAGACTGATTTATTATACCCTCATGGAAGGCTGCAACAAGATATACTCTTAGCAAAAATAGTGTTTTGAGTATGTGCTTTTCTTCTTTTTATTCCAAAAGTCATGTCTCATTTACATGGATGCTTTTATTATGAACATGCCTTAAATTTGTACATAATCTGTACTGGTTGAGTGAATTGCTGCCTCTCCAGACGATAGTTCCTGTTCAACGGGGGGTGAGTCTGGTGACTCCCTTCCTTAGCCCATATGAACAAGAACACCTAGCTCGAAGTGGGCCTATTCACAGGCTGTTCTGCA
Organism: Noctilio leporinus; assembly: GCA_004026585.1. Classification (NCBI taxonomy): domain Eukaryota; kingdom Metazoa; phylum Chordata; class Mammalia; order Chiroptera; family Noctilionidae; genus Noctilio; species Noctilio leporinus. Next base: position 24,882 of record PVIW01004339.1, read on the forward strand.
TTCCAGGGACATGGGTGCTGGACAGAAATAGTAAGGAAAGGGTTTAAATGCTGTTTATTCAGAGAAGGGAGTAGAAGGAACCTGGAGAGACTCCCAGTCTCCAATTTGAGTAATCAAGAAAATGGGGTACCAGTAAGAAAAATTGATGATAGTTTTTTCTAATTGAGGTGCAGATAAGCTTACAGCTTGATACATTTTATGCACACATATATTTAACAATCATCCAGATCAATACAGAACATATCCAGGATTCAGAAGGCTCCCTCATGAGTGATCTCACCTAGTCGATAATGTCCCCGAGCAGGCTGCCAAAGGTGCCACTATTCTGACTTCTGTCACCATAGATAAGTTTTGCCTCTTCTTGAATATATGTACTCTTTCGTATCTGGCTTCTTTAAGGGAAAATGTTTATTTTTATGTATGTATGTATTATTGGGAAGCAGGGGAAAATGGTGTAAGGACAAACAAGAATGAGCAAGACAAGGCTAGTTCATTACTTTTTATATTTATTTATTTATTTGTTTATAAGATTTATTTATTTATTATTTTTAGAGAGAGGGGAAGGGAGAGAGGCAGAGAGGGAAAGGGACATTAATGTCTGGTTGCCTTTCACTGGCCTCCAGCTACGGACCTGGCTGGAGACCTGGCTTGCAACCTGGTTATGTGCCCTGGCTGGGAAATGAACCAGTAACCGTTGGGTTCACAGGCTTGTGCCTCATCCACTGTGCCACCAGCCAGGGTTCTTTTTATATTTATTAAGCACCTATTATGTGTCAGTATCTGAAGTAGGCACAGAGAACACCTGGTGAAAAGGAGCTTGGTACCTATCCTTAAGGGACTTACAGTCTGGAGGGGGAGACAGTTAACGAGTAATTACATCAACTTATAAGCATTTTAAAAGCAGATGACCATGGTACTGAGAAGACAGAAGAGGGAGCCACCCTTGGCCTGGAAAAGTCATGGAAGTACCAGTAAGAACTCATTTGAAAAAAAAAACAAGTTGAAAGATTTCCTGTTGATAATCTGCAGTTGGGTGATGGAAGCATGGGAATTTATATTATTCTATTTTTGTGTATGATTGACAATGTCTATAGTACTAAAAATTTTAAATTATGTCTTGAAACACAAGTAGGAGCTAATCAATAAGACAATGAGATAAGAACAAGCTAGGCACAGAAATACTTAAAGCAAAGATGAGAAAGAAAATTACAGGTAACTCCCACATCACATGGCACTTCTATAACACAGTTTCGCTCTAACACAGTTCGAGAACTGGGGGAAACCCTTGTACAACAGGCATCCAAGAACACTGTTTCACTCTAACATGATTTGAGAATTCAAACAATCCCCAAACAACATGGAATGTTATAAAAGCTTTTAAGAGCAAAAGATAGCTCACTTGAAATTTTTCATTCATGAATGGATGAAATACAGTGCTGACCTGCAAACCCAAAGGTGGCTGGTTCGATTCCCAGACAATAACCAGGCACAATAACCAGGTTGCAAGCCAGGTCTCCAGCCAGGTCTGCAGCTGGAGGCAGGTGAAAGGCAATCGTACATTGGGGGAAAAAAAGAAAAGAAAAGAACGGATGTCATATCAAATTTGCCTGCAGAATTTTACTTATTTATTTTTTAAAGTTAATTTTATTGTTGTTGCATTACATCCATCCCTTTTTTTACTCCCCTCTGTCAGCACTTTAAAATTTATTAGAATTTTAAATCCATTTTATTCAGAGTATTAAGCAGTAACAGATTTTTTCCCCAAAAGTACAGGATAGAAGTCAAGATAATGCTAAAGAAAGTTCAGAGGATGAAGGTATCTTGTCAAAAAACAAAACAAAAAACCACCCTCAGTTAATGGTGCTTAGTAATGATGATGAAGAAAACATTATTTAATACATATTAATATAATTTTGGTCAAAATTGCTTTAATATATTTCTCTTAATTATAAAAATATAATAGCATGTTTTTTTTTTTTTAATTTTTGGAACCTAACCCTCTTTTTTGTACTAGTTCTTTGTTTTATATAACACAGATTCATATTAACACAACATTTTTTAGCAACCTAACAACCATGTTATATGGAGATTACCTGTACAGAGTTTCAGGGAACCACAAGTCATTTGGGGACGTGTTGGAATTAAGACAGAAAAGCCAGGTAGGGACCAAGAATGAAGCTCCTTGCTAAGGAAAATTGGGCTTTACTTTTACTCTAAGGCAACTGGGAGCCACTGAAGCACCCATAAGCAAGAGAAAGATCTCATAAGACTTGTATTTTAGAATGACTATTAGGGTACCAGTATAAACATTAAATAAGAGAAGAAAGAAAAGTGATCAGTGGAAGGGGTATTAAAATCTATAATTATTTCAAAAATAAAATTATAATTAAATAATGAGGGCCTAAACTGAATAATGGTAATAAAGACAAAGGGGACATAAGTGTTTAAAAATTTTGCTTTAAAATGTTTTATTAAAAATTAGCCCATTGTTCTTTGTCAATCAAGCTGAAAGATTAGGCACCAGGGGCTGCATAGATAGCAAATGGTCGAATTGAATTCTGATCAATATTTAATTTTTCTATTTAAATTTTTCCACATGGCCTTGCAGTAATTAAAAATATTTTTCCATAATACCTCCACCTCAGAAGGTTTCAGTTCGACTATTGAAAAGGATCAGAGTCACAGACTTACAAGTGCTGACACCTGGCAGGTGTCCCAGGGAGCCCACCGTCCTCGCTGTCAGCTGGAGAGCTGTAGGCGCTCAGTGGACTAGGTTAGCACAGCAACGACAAGGTGGAAAGTTCAGCTGAGTGCCACCATGCTAACAAGTCAACGGTCAAAGATCAACAGAAAAAGATAAAATTTCAAGCTACACCCAAATGTTTTAAGTTCACAGTATTTATTGTTGATTTTACAAATCATCCATTCCCAAAATAACTGGCATAAAACAGCAATCTTTGACAGATTCACTATCTCATGTTAGCTGTTATAAACATATACAACAATGAGACAAATTTCTAATCTCTTACTGTGTAAGAGAACACAGAGGATGCCAACTGAAATGGCTTACATCCACTAACATAATTATTTGCTGTGATCTGTTCTTTATTTCATTCTAGCTTTATGCCTTTATTTGCCATAGTCATTAACATAGAGTAGAAAAAAACACACTGTGGCAAAAAATCTTCTGTTTCCTCAGTTACAGATTATGGACAAAGCAGAAAGTCATTTATTCTTCCTTGACTTTTTGCAATTCAAATGCTATTATTTCTACTCCCTGTCCCCATCACTAGTAACTGCTGAGATCAGAAAACCTCATTAGAATTTGTCACCTCATCATGCTCAGGCAAGTCAACTTACTTATCTACTATTTTTTGCTTGATTGTTGTAACAGGAAGAAATAAAGCCTTCATCCCTAAAGAAAAATAATCTTAAATCACAAATTCAGTGTTCAACAGATATTCCAAATACCTAGAGCAAATGGGATGGAGGAACAAATGATCCTGGTTAATGGAAATATGTATTGACTTAAGAGAAAGTTACATCAAGGACTTCTGCACACAGTATTGTCACAAAACACAAAGCAAATTGGGAAAGAAAAAAAAAAAAGCCTAAGTAGTAACACTCGCAACACCTTACGGTTTTGTGTGCTTTGCACACTCTCAATAAACTATACCAGATATGTAATATTTCCAAACCAAACAAAGTTTAAGGTGCAAAAATATTAAGGTAATGCTTTTATAAGCCAGATTTAACTTCACAACGTGTTTTGTTACATGAAACAAGACTTTTCAAAGCTGATAGTCAAAGAAATACATTTACTATTGCATAACATTCTAGGATACTCAAGTATTTATGCTACACAGCAGAATGTGAGAATGGATACACCTCTGTATGTCTATGATTTACTCTTGGCATTCCTCTGCATCTGGTTTTCATACAATTCTTTCTTTCCACCTCTATTCTTGGTCCTCCCTATAGAAATGAGTGAATAGTCTAAAAGAATTAACTCTTAAGTTTTACCCTGAAAACTTAAGTTCTCTGAATACCCATAGGCATTTAACAAGAAAATAATGACAATGGTATCATTTATGTAACGTTTTTTAGTTTACAAATCTATTTTATACAAAGCACAGCCAATATTATTTCCATTTTACTACTGAGGGCACTGAAAATAAGAATAGTTGAATATGTTGTCTAAAGTAAAATTTCCTGGTTCACAGGTAAGTCAAAGAACCCTAATATTCTAACTCATAACATGGTGCTAGTGACAAAATAATTAATAATAATTATGGATGATAACTCACAAAATAAAGTGAATACCCATTAATTATGCTACATCATCAAATAAATGAATAAATAAATGAAGGAAAGAAACAGCCCTTCTTACAGTATAATTCCTATTAATAAATTTAGAATCACATAGAAAATTGTCATTTGGTAAACAGCAAAGCATTTGTTGCAAGCAAGAATCATCAAAGCATGTTAAAATTAGTGGACAAGAGTATAATGAGAAGCAGGAAACTTGCATACCTCAGAATATCTCCACACACAAAAAACCAACCTTATTAATTACAAAGGGGTAAGAGTCATTTTACAACAGATAAAGCAGACAGATACCACTTTAACGAAGCGATCAAAGTTTTCATTATTAGTAATGACACATAATCAACATCATGAACATCCTGAGGTGAAGTGAGAAAGGCCAAACCTCTGTCTTTCAAAAATAAAACATTCTATAAAATAACTGACAAGTACTTTTCAAGTGTCAAAGTCATAAAAGACAAAGACTGAGGAACTTTCCCAGACTGGATGCACTCGAGGATCCATAATACTAGATGCAAAATGGGGTCCTGAGTTAGATCCTGAGCCAGTAAAAACAAAAAACAAAAATTAAACAAACAAAATACCCAGCAGGACAACAGGAGAAAAAGAATAAATTCCATAAATGATTTAGAATTGGGGCAATCTTAATTCCTGATTTTAATCATTATTCTATGCTAAGTGATAATGTTTGGGAAAGCTGAGTGAAGGGTATATGGGAATTTCTTGCACTATTTTTGTAACTTTTTGTAAGTCTGAAATTATTTCCAAATAAGACAGTTTTAAAAAAAGATTATGGTGTTAGTGCTTATAATCTAAACCACATCATTTGGAACTGGATTTTCTTTGTTTCAAGTGTATAAATTTTGTCTCCTCAGTAAGCTCCACTAAAGGATTAAATATTCACAAGTATTATTATTATTATTATTATTATTATTATTATTATTCTTACCCAAGTACATTTGCATTAGATTTTTTGAGAGAGAGAAGGGAGGGAGGAAGAAAGAGAAACAGTGATGCAAGAGAAGCATCAATTGGTTGCCTTCCTACACACCTGGACCGGAGATCCATAAAAGGACTGACTGGATGGGAGGATAAACCCACTACCTAGGCATGTGCCCCAACTGGGAATTGAACCCTCAGCTCATTGGTTATGGCACAATGCTCCAACCATGGAGCCACACTGGCTACAGCAACATTCACAAGTATTAAAGGCTTAAAAGAAGAGTTTAAGAAATAAAAGTAAAATCTACTCCCTTCCCCTTTATTAATGATTAGTGATATAAAAAACGTCTTTCCCAATAAGAGATTTATTTTCTTTTTCTTTTTTCTTTTTAATTTAATTTTGTTGCTGTTATATTACATTCACCCCATTTCCTCTCCTTTCTCTCCCATTCCCCACCCACCCATTCACCCCACCAAAGTTGATCACACTTGTCCATGTCCATAGGTCTTTCATGCTAGTTCCTTGACTAAACTGCTCCCCTTCTTTGCCCCCTTCCCCTCCCCTCCCCTCATCCCCTCCCCTCTTCCCACTGAAGGTCTGTTCCTTGTATTCATGTATCTGGTTCTCTTTTCCTTGTTTGTTTTGTTCATTAGTGTCCTGTAATAGTGAGATTATATGGTATTTGTCTTTCACTGACTGGCTTATTTCACTAAGCATAATACTTTCCAGTTCCATCCATGTTGTTGCAGCATAGGAGTTCCTTCTTTCTTTCTGCTGTGTAGTATTCCATTGTGTAAATGTACCAAAGTTTTTTGATCCATTCATCCACTGATGGGCACTTAGGCTGTTTCCAGCACTTGGCTAGTGTAATCAGTGCTACTATGAACATAGGGGTGCATAGGTTCTCCTGAATTGGTGTTTAAGGATTCTTCGGGTACAGTCCTAGTAGTGGAACTGCTGGATCAAAAGGCAGTTCCATTTTTAGTTTTTTAAGAAAACTCCATGCTGTTTTCCATAGTGGCTGCACCAGCCTACATTCCCACCAGCAGTGCACCAGGGTTCCATTTTCCCCACATCTTTGACAACACTTGTTGTTTGTTGATTTGTTGATGATTGCCATTCTGACAGGTGTGAGGTGGTATCTTATTGTGGTTTTAATTTGCCTCTCTCTGATGGCTAGTGATGTTGAGCATTCTTTCATATGCCTTTGGGCCCTTTGTATGTCCTCCTCAGAGAGGTGTCTATTCAGGTCCTTTGTCCATATTTTAATTGGGCTGTCTGTCTCCCTGGTGTTGAGTCCCATAAGTTCTTTATTTATTTTGGATATCAAACCCTTGTTCTGGGGTATCATTGACAAATATGTTTTCCCATATAATTGGTTTCCATTTAGTTTTGCAAGTATTTTCTTTAGCTGAGAAGAAACTTTTCAGTTTGATATACTCCCATTTGGAAATAAGTTGTTCCTTTATTTCCTTTACCCTTACAGAAGTATCAGTAAACATATTTCTGCACAGGGTATCTGAAATTTTACTTTCTATGTTTCCTCTAGGGCTTTCATGGTGTCACAGCCTATGTTAAAGTCCTTTATCCATCTTGAGTTTATTCTGGTGTATGGTGTAAGTTGGTGGTCTAGTTTTACTTTTTTGCATGTTGCTGTCCAGTTCTCCCAACACCACTTATTGAAGAGACTATTTTTACTCCATTTTATGTTCCTCACCCCTTTGTTGAATATTAATTGATCACAGAGTCCTGGGTTTATTTCTGGGCTCTCTATTCTGTTCCATTGATTTATATGTCTCTTCTAAGGCCAGTATCAGATTGTTTTGATTACAGTAGTCTTGTAGTATAGTTTGATGTCCGGTATTGTGATTCCTCCTACCTTCTTCTTTCTCAGGATTGCTGTGGCTATTTGTGGTCATTTTTGGTTCCACATAAATTTTTGAAGTATTTTTTCTTTATCTGTGAAATACGTCATTGGTACTTTAATTGGGATTGCATTGAATCTAGATTGCTTTGGGTAGTATGAACATTTTAATGTCAATTCTTCCATCCATGAACATGGTATATGCTTCCATTTATTTGTATCTTCCTTAATTTCTTTCTTCAATGTTCTGTAGTTTTCTGAGTACAGGATCTTTACCTTCTTAGTTAAATTTATTCCTAGGTACCTTATTTTTTTTGTTGCTATGGTAAATGGATTTGTTTTCTAGCTTCCATCTCTGATGTTTCATTATTGGTATAAAAAATGCTTTTGATTTCTGAATATTGACTTTATATCCAGCTATTTTGCTAAATTTGCTTATTAGGTCAAGTAGGTTTTTGATAGTCTATTGGATTTTGTATGTACACTCTCATGTCATCTGCAAATAATGACAGTTTTACTTGCTCCTTTCCAATTTGGATAACTTTGATTCCTTTCTCTACTCTGATAGCTATGGGTAGAACTTCCAAAACAATGTTGAACAGAAGTGGAGAAAGTGGACAGCCTTGTCTTGTTCCTGATCTTAGGGGGAAAGCTTTTAGTTTTTGCCCATTGAGTATAATATTGGCTGCTGGTTTCTCCTGTATGTCCTTTATTATGTTGAGGTATGCTCCTTCTATTCCCATTTTGCTGAAGGTTTTTATTATAAGTGGTTGCTGTACTTTATCAAATGTTTTTTCAGCATCTATTGATATGATTGCATGGCTGTTGTCTTTCATTTTGTTGATGTGGTGTATTATATTTATTGATTTGTGAATGCTGTACCATCCTTGCAACCCTGGGATGAATCTCACTTGATCATGGTGTATGATCTTTTTCAAGTATTGTTGGATCTGGTTGGCCAATATTTTGCTGAGAATCTTAGCATCTATGTTCATCAGAGATATTGGCCTGTAGTTTTCTTTCTTAGTTGGGTCTTGACCTGGTTTTGGGATTAGAATTATAATGGCCTCATAGAAACAGCTTGGGAGTCTTCCCCATTCTTGGATATTATGGAATAGGTTGAGAAGGACAGGAGTTAGTTCTTCTCTAAATATTTGGTAAAATTCACCTGTGTAGCCATCTGGTCCAGGATTCTTGTACTTTGGGAGATTTTTGATTACTTCTTCAACTTCTCTAGTTATTACTGGCCTATTCAGGATTTCTGCTTCTTCTGGATTCAATATTGGTAGATTATATACTTCCAGAAATTTGTCCATTTCACCCAGGTTGTCATATTTCTTGTCATATAGTTGTTTGTAGTAATTGCTTATAATCCTTTGTATTTCTGAAGTATCGGTTGTGATTTCTCCTCTGTCATTTGACTTTGTTTATTTGGGTCCTCTCCCTCTTTTTCTTGATGAGTCTGGTTAAAGTCTTGTCCATTTAGTTTACTTCTTCAAAGAACCAGCTCCTGGATTTATTGATTCTTTGTATTGTAGTTTTAGCCTGTAAGTCATTTAATTCTGCTCTTATCTTGATGATTTCCTTCCTTCAGCTTGCTCTGGGCTTTGTTTGTTGTTGTTCCTCTAGTTCTTGCTGTTTTATGGTTAGGTTGTTTGTATAAGCTTCTTCTATCCTTTTTAGGTGGGCCTGTATTGCTATAAATTTCCCTCTGAGGACTGCCTTTGCTGTATTCCATAGGTTTTGGGCTGCTGTGTATTCATTGTCATTTGTTTCCAGAAACTTGTTGATTTCTTCTTTGAGCTCATTGTTTACCCATTCCTTACTTAATAGCATATTATTCAGTCTACATGAATTAAGAGTGTTTTTGTTTTTTTCCCTTGAGGTTGGCTTCTAGTTTCAAGCCATTGTGATCTGAGAAGATGCTTGGTATGATTTCAATTTTCCTGTATTTGTGGAGGCTTGTCTTGTGACCTACCATGTGGTCTATCTTTGGGAAAGTCCCATATGCATTTGAAAAGAATGTGTATTTTGCTTCTTTGGGGTGAATGGTTCTGTATACATCAGTTAGGTCCATTTCATCTAGAGTGTTGTTCAATGCCACAATATCCTTGGTGTTTTCTGGTTTGGAAGATCTGTCCATTGTTGATAATGGGGTATTAAAATCTCCTACTATTAGTGTGTTGCTGCCATATCCTTCTTGAAATCCTCCAAGATTTTCCTTATAGATTTGGGAGCTCCTATGTTGGGTGCATATATGTTTACCAGAGTTCTATCTTCTTGATGGATTGTTCCTTTAAGTATTATGAAATGTCCTTCTTTGTCTCATTTTATAGACTTCATTTTAAAATTTATTTTGTCTGAAATAAGTATTGCTACCCCAGCCTTTTTTTGGGTGTCCATTTGCTTGAAATATATTTTCCATCCCTTTACTTTCAATCTATGTTGATCTTTTGTTCTGAGGTATGTCTCTTGAAGACAACATATATGTACATCATGTTTTCTTACCCACTCAGCTACCCTATGTCTTTTGATTGACACATTTAATCCAGTTACATTTAAGGTTATTATTGATAGACACTTATTTATTGCCATTTTCCCGCTTTGTACCTGTGTTCCTCTCTGTTTCTGTTTCTTCATCTTTTTAAAGCAGACCCTTTAGCATTTCTTGCAATGCTGGTTTGGAAGAGATGTATTCTTTTAGTCTTCCTTTGCCTGTGAAATTCCTTATTTATCCTTCCATTTTGAATGAGAGTCTTGCTGGGTAGAGTATTCTCAGTTGAATGCCTTTGTTTTCCATTACTTGGAATATTTTTTGCCATTCCCTTCTGGCTTGAATTGTTTCTGTTGAATAATCATTTAATAACCTTATGGAGGCCCCCCTATATGTTATTTGCTATTTCTTTCTTGATTCTTTTAGGATTCTCTCCTTGTCTTTGACATTTGCCATATTAATTATAATGCGTCTTGGAGGGGGTCTATTTGGATTTTCCATTTCTTGCTTCTCTTCTCCTTCTGGTATCCCTATGATATGGACATTATTATATTTCATGTTTTCCTGCAGCTCTCTTAAAACATCTTTATTATTGTTCAGCCTTTGTTCATTCTGTTGCACTCTCTTAGAATATTTTTCTACATTATCCTCCAGCTCCCTATAGCTGATCCAACCCTCTGCTTCCTCTAGCCTACTGTTTAGTCCTTCTACTGTATTCTTCAATTCAGAAATTGTATTCTTCATTTCCTCCTGGCTCTTTTTGACAGTTTCTATGTCCTTTTTAATGCTGGTGCAGTTCTCAGTAAGTTCCTTTTAGCTTCCCTGGAATATTTTGTAGTTCCCCGGGAGTTGTTTGTAGTTTTCTCTGAGCTGACTGAGCTCATTGAGCTTCTCTATCACCATTATTTTGAATTCCATACATGACAGTTTCCTTTGTTTCATTCAGTGATCTTTCTGGGGATTCCTCCTTTCCTTTCAGTGATGGACTGTTCTTTCTTTTCCCTACTTTTAGGTTTTGTTGTAATCCAGTAAGACTGTGATTGGCTGCCAGGCTAAGGCACTGCTAGGCAGTCAGGCTGTGATGAAGCATCCTTTTCTGTTCTGTCCGTGTTTATAAGGCTTCTTTCCAGCTGGTGTTCTGTTGGTAATTCCAGCTGATTTTTTCTCCAAAAAAGTAATTTCAGATGGGACCTGGGAGGAGATTGGTGCAGCTCTACTTACTCCTCTGCCATCTTGCCAGAAGTCCCAAGACTTACTATTTTAAAAGAATACAGGTAACATTGATTCAGTTGAAACTAGTGTACACAAACATAGTGGCAGAAAGTCTTATACCAAAGGTGTTTTCAGAAAGGTTCTAGGGAGGAAGAGAAGTGGGGCTCAAGCTAATTGGTCCTATTTGCTGCTGTGACTACAGTGACATTTTAGAACTTTAAAAAACAAAGTTACAGATTTCTTAAGATGGCAGTGGGCAAGGAGGGTCATGTACTCATCTCCTATACTAACCAAACTGGAAATGCAACTAAAGTTGGGAACAATCACCCTGAATAACTGGACACTAGCTGAAGAGGAGTCTTTAAACCAAGGATTTGCAAATGCCATGTTGAGAAAGCACCTGCACAGCAGCAGGCATACCGTGGTAGGGCTTCAGTCTCAGCCAGCCAGCTGAGGGTTAATCCCGTGCACAGGCAGGCCAATAGCAATCAAGACTCAATTAAAACAGGAAGGCCCATTTAAAATACACAAGGGACATTCTTAGACCACTAGCTCAGGAGATTAAGAAGGCCACATTATTAGGTCCCACAGAACACCTGTGACATTAAGGCCACCCAATACAGAGTGGGATCTATCCAATACATAGAAACAAATACAAAGAGACAGCCAAAATGAAGAGACAAAGAAACAGTCCCTGAATAAAAGAACATGAGAAATCTCCAGAAAAAGAGCTCAATGAAATGGAAGCAAGCAATCTACCAAATACAGAGTTAAAAGCAATGGTTATAAGGATGTTCAGGAAACTTAGTGAAAACTACAACAACATAAAACCATAAAAAAGAACATTCAGAAATGAAGATTACCATATATGACATCAAGAATACACTAGAAGGAATAAAAAGAATGTTGGCTGAAGCAGAGGATCAAATCAGCATTTGGAAAACAAGATAAAAAGACTCAAACAGAGCAACAAAAGAAAAAGGAATGAGAAATAATGAGAACAGTTGAAGAAAATTTTGGGACAACACGAATCCTAACAACATCCTCATCATAAGGGTACCAAAAGGAGAAGACAGAGAATGGGTTACAGAACCTGTTTGAAAACATAATGACCTAAAATTTCTTCAACCTGCTGGAGGAAAGAGACACACAAGTCAAGGAAGCACAGAGAGTTCCAAACAAGCTAAGCCTAAAGAGGCCCACAAAAAGACACATAGTAGTTAAAATGCCAAAGGTTAAAAACAAAGAGAGTATCTTAAAAGCAGCGAGAGAAAAACAGATAATTACCTAGAAGGGAGATCCCATAGGACTTATCAGTTGATCTCTCGAATGAAGCATTTCAAACCAGAAGTGGTTATGAAATATCCAAAGTGATGAAAAGTAAGGACACGACAACCAAGACTAATTTACTCAGCAAAGCTACTGATGAGGAACCTCCAACCCGCAGAGACCCCTAGGTGCCACACGTGAAATGAACTCTTCCCAGGCAGCTTGTGCTAGGAGAATGAGGGCCAGTCAATCAGTGGCTGATAGACAAAGCCCTCAAGCCCTTTTCTCCAAAAACCTTTATTGAGTAACCAAGGTGGGGGCTGCACATACACATTGTAGATCATTGTGAAAGGAGAATGTTTTATAGAATAAGAGTTATTATGTTTAAACCACAATAGAAGGAATGCGGAAGTCCTGCCCCAGGGTATGGTCTGCTGGACAAGATGCCAACAACGACTCCAGGTGGCTCATAGAAATAGGAAGGGTAAGGTTGCATGTGGGTTAAAGCTTAACATCTGCTACTATTATAATAAGCAAGTCAGGGAAGTTTGCTAGCTTCAAAGATTGAATAGACAATTCCCATGGTTGGGTTCCAACCAGGGTCTCCCATTTACAGCATGGGGGCCTGTACGCTCCCAGCTTTTCTGGTTCCCCAGCCAAGTCTTATAGGCTTGGCCTAACCTGTGCGGGGCTCCACACTCCACCACTGTCCTTGGGGATCCCCAACAGGCTATCACTTAAAATTTAAGGAAAAATAAAGAGCTTCACAGCCAAAAACCAAACAAAACTAAAGGAGTTTGTTACCACCAAAGTAATATTACAAGAAATGTTAAAAGTCCAATTATAAAAAGTAGAAGGAAAAACAACAACAAAAACAGAGTGAAAAGAATAAAATGGCAATAAATATATACCTATCAATAATCATTTTAAATGCAAATAACTTAGATGCTCCAATCAAAAGACATAGGGTAGCTGCATGGATAACAAAACAAGGCCTATATATGTACGATCTGCAAAAGACCCATTTAAGAATGAAAAATATACACAGACTATAAAAGTCAAGAAATGGAAAAAGACATTTCATGCAAATGGAAGTGAAAAAGCTGGGATAACAACACTTATCTCTGACCAAATAGATATTAAAACAAAGGCTACAGTAAAAAACAAAGAAGGACACTACCTAATGATAAAAAGAGCAATCCAATGAGAAGATATTACTCTGGTAAATATTTAGGCTCCCAATACAGAAACTTCTAAATATATAAAGAAAATCTTGATGAGCATAAAGGGAGAGATTGAGAGTACCACAATCTTAGTAGAAGATTTTAACACCTTATTGGCATCAATGAATAGCTCTTCCAGATGGAAAATCAATGAGAAAATGGTGGAATAAAATGATACACAAGATCCTATGTATTTAATAGATATCTCCAGAGCATTTCACCCCAAAGCGACAGAATATATATTCTTTCCAATTGCACATGGAACATTTTCCAGGATAGACCACATGTTAGAACACAGAACAAGTCTCAATAAATTTAAAAGGACTGAAATAATATCAAGCATCTTCTCTGACCATAATGGAAACTACAGATCAAACACAAGAGGGAAAAAAAGCATAAAATGCACAAAGATGTAGAGGCTAACTAATATGTTACTAAACAATGAATAGGTTAACAGATCAAGAAAGAAATAAAAAGTTACTTTGAAACAAATGAAAATGAGAACACAACTCAAAATCTATGGGACACAGCAAAAGCAGATCTAAGAGGAAAATTTAAACATTACAGGCCTGAGGAAACAAGAAAAAACTCAAATAAAAAAAAAAAATCTAACTTTATCTGGCCCGAGTCTAAACAATTGGAGCTTTACCCTGCACTGGGTCTCCCGGGACAACCCGGAAGTTTGAAACCTGCAGAGGCCCATGGAGCCCTGAACTAAGAAAGTCATTCCAAGGCAAACCCAAATGTTACAATATTCAACTTCTGGCCAAGGTGGAGATGTAGGCAGACATGTTGCATCTCCCTCACAACAAAGAAGGTATATAACTATCTCAAAACTAGAGACAACCAGAAATTCCAGAAAACTAAGCTGCACATAAGTCCAACAAACAAAGCTATAAAGAAAAAATACTTATTCAGACAAGTAGGAGAGGAGTAGCCAGGACAGAGAGGATGTAGTTTGCTGGCACCCGTTTGAGGGCAAAGCAGCTGTGGCAGGATGGTGGCTGTTGTCAGTCAGCAAAAATCCTAGTCACACATTTAAAATAAAGCAGGGACACCTGGGGAGCACTTCCAGCATCAGATCAGACTGTGAAACTCACAGTTCGAGCAGTGGCAGGGGGTGGGAGGGGCAAGGATAAAGCCTCATTGCTACTGACTGTGAAAACCAGTGGGGGCTGGGGCAGAGGAAGAACCTGCAGATCTCTCAGCAGAGTCTGTTTAGAGCCCCAGCAGTCCTGGAACATCTGTAGACCCATCCACTCTTGGAATCACAGACAGGACAGGACAATGGCTAGAGAGGCTCCAGTCCCATATGGGAAGCAGGAGAAGTGCCTGGAAAAGAAGCAAGTGCTGAGCAAGCACAGTTCCCTCTCAGACCCCTCCCCCACATACACATGGTGAAACAGGTCACCCAGGACTGATGAATACCTAAGGCTCTGCCCCTTACAATGTAACAGGTGCGACAGTTCTACCTAAGCACAGGGGTAAACACAGGGGCCTATCAGGTTGAGGAGACAGACAAATACGGCCCAAAAAAGGTAACAAATCAAGGTTCCAGTGAGAGAACTAAGTGATCAGGACAACACAGCCGACCTAACAGACACACACTTTAAAACACTGGTGATAAAGATGCTCACAGGCTAGACAGATATGCTTGAATATGGCAAATGCAGAAGTGAAGAAGTGAAGGCTAGGCTAATTGAAACAAAGGAAAACCCACATGAAACCAATGGTGAAGAGAAGGAAGCCAGAGTTCAAATAAATGATTTGGAACATAAGGAAGAAATAAACAGTCAACCAGTACATACCAGAAAAATAAGAATAAAAAACAAACAAACAAACTGAGGAGAGGCTTAGGAACCTCTGGGATGACTTTAAATATGACAACATCCAAATCAAAGCCAGGGGAAGTACCAGAAGGAGAAGAGGAAGAGCAAGAAACTGAAAACTTGTGTGAAATAATAATGAAGGAAAACTTCTCTAATTTGGCTAAGGAAATAGACATACAAGTCCAGGAAACACAAAAAGTCCCAAACAAGCTAGACACAAAGAGGACCACACTAAGACACATTATAATTAAAGTGCTAAAGTTTAAAAATAGAGAGAATCTACAGAGGGGAGCAAAAAGGGGATGGATGTAATACAACAACAATAAAATTTTTAAAAAAATAGAGAGAATCTTAAAAGCAGCAAGAGAAGAGAGTTACCTACAAAGGGGTTCCTATAAGATTATCAGCTGATTTCTCAGCTGAAACTCTGAAGATAGGAAGAGTCTGGCAAGAAGTATTCAAAGTGATGAAAAGCAAGGACCTATAGCCAAGATTACTCTAGCCAGCAAAGCTATCATTTAGAATGGAAGGGCAGATAAAGTAATTCCCAGACAAGATAAAGCTAAAGGGGTTCATCATCAGTAAAACATTATTATATGAAATGTTAAAGGGAATTACTTAAGAAAAAGATCAAAACTATGAACATTATCTCTGGCTGGTAATGTTCAGTCAGGTGTCAGCCTGAGAATCCAAAATTCATGGATACATGGAACAGACTGACAAATGTCATTGGAGGGGATGGAGGGACTGGATGAAAGAAAGTGAAGGGATGAGCCAAAGAACATACACGAATATGCATGACTCATCAACAGAGACAACAATGTGGTGACGGCCAGAGAGAAGGGAGGGCCAAGTCTGGGGGAGGTGGAAACGGGGACATCTGTAATAGTGTCAACAATAACAGTAAAGAAAAGAAAAAAGGGAAGATTCTAAAGTCTCTAACCTTTTAACAAAGAAAAAAATCCAGAAGCTTGGCTATTTACTAGGACTAAACCTGGTGTCTAGGATATTTTGCTTTAAGTGATAGCATTGATGATAAAGACCTATCGCAGATAACTGGTGAGCAACATACCGATAAAGAATTTCAACATAAGCCATAAGAAGCAACCAAAATTTAGCCCCAAAGAAGTACTTTTTCCTCTAAACTATGTATCTAGTAAACTAAATGGAAGCTCTAAAAGTAAAGATACAATCTATAAATCTTACAAATATTTTTGACAATGAAATGTTAGGAAATGAAAAAAGGGGGCAAAAGGACTTGGGTTTTTAGTGTTGAAATCACTTTGTGAGTTGCCAATATCCTTTCAAAAGCATGATTCCAAAGTTATGGCTCACTTTAGATAGGAAAAAGATGTGGAAGAGAAGAAATGAAATGGTCAAGATTAGTGGCTTTGTGAACTTGAGATTTTCATACTAAATACAAAATAAAAGCCGTTTGTAAAAACTATCAAGAATTAGTCCTTAAAGAAAGAATAAAAAGAAATACACAAAAAGCCAGTTAAGTACAACAAAGTATAAATATAATGATAAACACATAGCAGGCCAGATAAGTCCTTAAATTCCCTATCAGAGCCACTGCCTTATCAGCGAAGCTAAACCCACACTCTCACTTCCTTTATATATAACAAAGTCTCTCAGGATTAGGTCAAAGATCACCCAATTAGAGTTCCTCATTTGTCTGATCCACTCTACATAGTAAGTGAATTACTTCATCTACATAAATGTTCTTGGTTGTATTTCGATATGCTAACCCACCAGTCACCCAATTACAAAAACATAGTCTCATCTGAGCCACCAACCAACCAAACATCTTTGAAAATTACAAAACTTTAACTGTTTGTTACCCCATAGTAAGAAAAGGTACATTTTTGTGGCATGCTTAAAGGGTTTTAGGGGAACAAAAATCAGAAAAGTAATCTAAATAGTTTAAATATCCAAGTATAGTAACATCTTAAATAGAAGCATTTAACTCACACCTACTTGTTATCGCAATTAAAATGTCAAATCTAAAATAGGAAAGAACTACACTAGAAACTAAGAACGAATGTCATTCATATGAAAAACGATTGAAGTATTTCTGAAAGACATGATAAGATAGTTCTGCAGGGAAGAAAGATGATGTCAAGAGCCAAGAAGTGACTTATCTTCCTGAGAAAGTAATGCTGTGACTCAGAGAGAAAACAGAGGAGATACTGGCAAAAAAGATCATTAATAAGAAGGGTAAGAGCTAGGGAATGGATGGGCCATAGGAAAAAATAAGCAACCCTCCATTCAGAGCCTACATATTTACTATAACCAATCAAAAGCACTAGGAGCAAATGTGTCCCAGGAGACCAGGCAGCATACCAAGCAGTGATCTAGGAAATATAAGAATTTCTCCCAGAAACAGGGGCAGATACACTGGGAAGGTGGACAACTATAGTATACAACCGGCCTTGTGGTTAGCAAAATACCCATTCCTCACAGCAGATATCAGACAGAGACCTCACTCCCCTGCTAGGACAGGCTCCCATACACTCCCTTCAGGCTTCTAGGTCTCTTATATAATACCTGGAATGAAAATTAGTTGGTATCCAAGGGCAGCAAGATTCCTGCAGATACAGTCGTCCACAGGTGCCCAGAGGAGACATCTCCAAGCATGAGGATAAATAAAAGGAGAAGAAAAGGGGGCAGGAATGGGAAGAGGGATAGGATGGTAGTGGTGGACAGAAGCAGGAGACAGAGAAAAAACCATACTGGCTCTAGGAAATAAATGGAGCATACAGTTTTTAAAAGAATCTGGACTTTAGTTAAAGTTGCACTGTATGAAATTTAATAAGAACTTTAAAAACAGGTACTTTGAAACAAGATGAAAGAACCGATATTGGGTAACAGACTGAGGTTTAAGAGTAAGGTAGACATAAATAAGAAACAAAAAGAAATAAGAACATAACATGTAATAGTAGAAAAAAGATAATAAGAATAAAAGATGTAACAGCAAATATAAAAACTAGTTTGATGTAGTCTCATTTGTTTATTTGTTCCTTTCCCTTGCCCAATGAGATATATCAGTGAAAATATTAATGCATGGGACATCTGAAATTTTACTTCCTGTATTTTCCTCTAGGACTTTTATGGTGGTGCTGCTTATATTTAAGTTTTTTATCCATCTTTAGTTTATTCTCGTATACGGTGTAAGTTGGTGGTTTAGTTTCATTTTTTTGCATGTCCCTGTCCAGTTCTCTCAACACCACTTGTTGAAGAGGCTATTTTCACTCTATTTTATGCTCCTTCCCCTTTGTTGAATATTAATTGACCATAGAGACCTTGTTTATTTCTGGGCTCTCTATTCTGTTTCATTGATCTATAGATAGTCTTATGCCAGTATCAGGCTGTTTTGATTACAGTGGCATTGTAATATATCAGGTATTGTGATTCCTCCTACTTTGTTCTTTCTCAATGTTACTGAGGCTATTTAGGTCATTTTTTATTCCATATACATTTTTGAAGTATTTGTTCTAGATCTGTGAAATATGTCATTGGTATTTTAATAGGGATTGTATTGAATCTATAAATTGCTTTGGGTAGTATGGGCATTTTAATGATTTTAATTCTTCCCATCCATGAACATGGTATATGCTTCCATTTATTTTATCTTCCTTAATTTCTTTCTTCAGTGTTCTGTAGTTTCCTGAATACAGGTCTTTAACCTCCTTGGTTAAGTTTATTCCTAAACACTTTATTTTTCTTGTTCCTATAGTAAATGGGACTTGTTTTCTAATTTCTATCTCTAATGTTTCATTGTTGGTGTTTTTATAAAAATGCCTTCAATTTCTGGATATTTACCTTGTATCAGCTATTTTGCGAAATTCACTTATTAGGTAGAGCAGTTTTTTGGTGGAGTCTGCATGTCCTTGGCACCATTGGTGGATTAATGGATCAAAACTGTGGTACATTTACACAATGGACTACTACAAAGCAGAACAAAAGAAAGAACGCCTACGTTTTGCGACAGCCTGGATGAAACTGGAGAGTATTATGCTTAGTGAAAGAAGTCATGCAGCAAAAGATAAATACCATATGATCTCATCTAATACAGGAAACTAATAAAGAAAACAAACAAATGAGCAAAATGGAATCAGAGGCATGGAAACAAGGAACAGACTGACAGTGACCAGAGGGGAGAGGGGAAGAGAAAAGGGGAGAAAGTAGGGGAAGGGTTGTTTAGGAACTAGTATAAATGACCCATGGACATGTACAACATGGTGGGAATTGGTTGTGGGAGAGGGGTTGGAGTGGGTGGGGCATAGGAGAGCAATGGGGGGTGGGGGAGGAAATGGACAACTGTAACAGAAAAACAATAAATTAATTTTAAAAAGAAAAACAAAGTAAAAACTAAATAAATGATAACTAAATAGAAAAATGAACAGAAGATTTCAACTGACACTTTACAATAGTAAAGATATCCAGATGACCAATAAACAGAAACCCCCCCACACAATTTCATTATCAATTACAAAAATATAAATTAAAACCATAATGAAATATCACTACTTGCCTACCAAAATGACAACAAAATACCAACTGTAGTCAAGAATGTGGCGCAATCTCATACATGATTATTGAAGGAATAAATTGAGCACAATCACTTTGGAAACCACTATGACAATATCTACCGAGGCCAAACATAGGGATAACCTATGACCTGTCCTGACAAGTGTGCCCATAAATTAGTAGCAACAACCTCACCTAGGAGATTGTTAGAAACGCAAACTCTCAGACTATACCAAAAATATGCTGAATCACAATCAGCATTTTACTAAGAGCCCAGGTCATTTATAAGCACAATAAAGTATGAGAAGTGCTATTCTGTAACATACCCATTCTACTTAGGCCATATCCAATTCCTTCTCAGTTATATGCCAAACAAAAATCCATACAAGTGCTTGCTGAAAGCTGTGCACTAGAATGTTCATAGAAGCACTATTTCTGGTTTTATTTGGTATTTTTTAATTTAATTTTTTTTCTGTTTGAGCTCTACATGAACTCTACCTAATTCCCACCTGTTTAGGGTCAGTGGCATCACCAAACCCAGCCCTTTATTTATATTTTTAAATTATACTTTATTATGTTACTACAGTTGTCCCAATTTTTCCCCTTTGCCCCCCTCCACCCAGCACCCCCACTCCCTCAGGCAATCCCCACACTATTGTTCATGTTCATGGTTCATGCATATATGTAGGTCCTTTGGCTACTCCATTTCCTATACTCTACTTCCATAACTATCTATTTGTACTTCTCAATCCCTTCACCTCTTCACCTCTTCACCCATTCCCACACATCCCGAAATTTTAAACTATCCATTATATTAGTATTATATTAGTTTCAGGTGTACAGCACAGTCATTATACATTTATATAAACTGATTCCCTCCACCTGACACCATGCAGAGTTATTACAATATTATTGACTATATTGCTTATGCTATACTTTATATCCCCATGACTTTTGTAACTAGAAGTTTGTACATTTTATTTGTTTCCTCCTTTTCACCCTTCCAACACCTCTCTTCTCCAATAACCATCCATTTATTCTCTATATCTATGAATGTTTATTTTGTTTTTTAAATTCCCTTTATAAACAAAACCATATAGTATTTATCTCTCTCAATCTGACTTATTTCACTTAGTATAATTGCCTCTAGGTCCATGCAGTCACAAATGGCATATTTCATTTTCATTGCTGAGTAATATTCTATGGTTTTTATGTACCATCCCGTCTGTTTTTCCTTTTTTTGATATATTTTATTGATTATGCCATTACAATTGTCCCAATTTCACTGCCTTTCCTCCCTCCTCCCAGTACCTCCCTCCACCCAGTACCTCCCTTCCCACCAGCAACCTCCCCTTTAGTTCATGCCCATGGGCATGCATATAAGTTCTTTTGCTTCTCCATTTCTTATACTGTTCTTAACATCCCCATCTACCTTGTATCTACAAATTATGCTTTTAAATCCCTGCACTTTTTCCCTCATTCTCCCCCTTCCCTCTCCCAGCTGATAACCCTCCAAATGATCCCCATATCTATGATTATTTTGTTCCTGTTCTGGGTACTTGCTTAGTTTGGTTATTTTTTAAGATTCAGTTATGATAGTTGTGAATTTGTTGCCTTTTTAATGTTCATAGTTTTAAAGATCTTTTTCTTAAATAAGCGCCTTTAACATTTCATATAGTAATGACTTGGTGATGATGAACTCCTTTAGCTTTACCTTGTCTGGGAAGCACTTCATCTGCCCTTCCATTTTAAATAATAGCTTTGCTGGATAGAGTAATCTTGGTTGTTAGTCCCTTTCATCATTTTAAACATTTCTTGCCAGTCCCTTCTTGTCTGCAAAGTTTCTTTTGAGAAACTAGCTGATAGTTTTATAGGAATGCCTTTATAGGTTTTACAGAACTGCTTTTCTCTTGTGCCTTGTAACATTCTCTCTTTATCTTTAACATCTATCATTTTCATTATGATGTATCTTGGATCTAGCTTAGTTCCACACCAAGGAGGTGTGGAACTCTATGCTTTCTGGACTTGTATGTCTATTTCCTTTGCCAAATTAGGGAAGTTTTCCTGCAATATTTTTACACATAAGTTTTCAATTTCTTGATCTTCCTTTTCTCCTGGCACCCATATGCTTCGAATATTAAAGTTGTCCTAGAGTGACCTACATTTCTTGTTTTTTTCAAGTCTTTCCTTTTTCTGTACTGGTTGATTGTTTATTTCTTCCTTATGTTCCAAATAATTGATTTGAACCCTGGTTTCCTTCCTTCCATCATTGGTTTCAGGTGAATTTTTCTTCATTTCACATAGCCTAGCTCTCACTTCTTCCTTTCTATATTTAAGCATGTCTGTCAAGTCTGTGAGCATCTTAATCACTAGTGTTTTGAACTTTGCATCTGTAAGGTTGGCTATCTCTTTATCATTCAGTTCTTCCACTGGCACCTTGATCTGTCCCTCTTTTGGACCATACTTCTCTATCTCCTCAGCTTGACAGCTTTCTGTGTTTACCTCTGTGTTAGGTAGTTCTGTCACCCAGATAGTCTATTCTTTATTTTTGACTGGTTCTTATTTATGGTTTCTATGTCCTCTTCTGTGCTTGCTATCTTTAAATTTTCACTGAGTTCATCCATTCTTTCCTAAGTTCCTTGAGAATCCACATAGCCATAGTTTTTAACTTTACAGTAGTATATCTGGTAGATTGCTTGTCTCCATTTCATTTATTTATTTATTTCCTGCAGATTTCTCCTATTTCATTTGAGGGTATGTTTCTTTGTCCTTAATTTGGGCTGCCTCCTTTATTTGTTCCTGTGTATTAAGCGGACCTTCTGTCTCCTATCTTGGTATGATGGCCTAATGTAGTAAGTATCCTGTGGGCCTCAGTAGCACAGTCGCCCTGATCACCTGAGCAAGTTGTTCCAGGAATGTCCCTTGTGAGCCCTCCTGTTGTAGCGCAGTCGTGATTGCTGCTGACCCCTCAGTGTGTGGGGTTGACCTTTAGACCAGTTGACTGATGATCAACCCACACCACAGTATTCAAGCTGCTGTGCAGGTATTGACCACATGAAATGGAATTCACTCCAGCAGAGTCTGGTGCCTGCTGAAATATTATCCCTTTGGATGTGCTACCTGTGGAATTAACTGGATCCTGCTTTGATTATGTTCTGAAGCCCATCAACAACTATGCTGGTCCAGGGGCCTCTTGGGAAGCAGGTCAATGTCAGGTGCTACCTGTGATTGGCTCTGGGCCACCTGTTTGGAGCTACAAAGTAATCCACAATTTGTGTCTGCCTCTGCTGAGCCTGGATATACAATGGGAAGGGCCAAGGTGAAAATCATGGTCAAATTCCACAAGCCTGGGGCTAAGTCAGCAAAAGGCCTAAGGCAGTCTGAGATCCACCTCCCCCTGCTTGCCTGCTGCCTGTTAGACTCAGTCATTGAAAGAACCCCTAGCAGTATGTGAGTTGTGTGAGGTGGGTTCTCAGTAAGTCACTAGGTGTAGGCGAGTGGTGCTCACACTGATACAGATTCAAACTCAGTGCAAGTGCTGCATCTGAGGCCACTCAGCAAAAGTCCCAGGGTGGTACCCCAGCCAGCTGCCACCCACAGGGTGCCAGCAGACCTGTGTTTTGGGGTAGGGTCTCAGGGATCCATCAGGGTAAGGCCAGCAGAGTTCATTAGGCCCAAAAAGACCAAGATTTGGCCATGCGAAGTGCAGGCTCTGCACCAGCGGAGCATGCACAAGAAAGGCAGCCACCACCTTAGACCCACACAACTCAGTCTGTCCCAGACCCAATCTGACCCCCTTAAGAGTCCTGCCTCAGCAGAGTAGGGCAACAGGATTCGAGAGGATGGGGCTCCTGGATCTCTCATGGGAGGATGGCACAGGTCAGGCTTGCAAGAAAGAAAGGGGTATGGCCCCCATCCCAGCACTGCACACTGTTTCTGACACCCCCTGCTTTTCACCCCATGCCCAGATGGCTGGCTCCTCAGTAGGGTATGGTCACAGGGAGTCAAGAAGCTGGGGCTATTGCATTCCCCAAGGCTGATGCCAAATGGGAGAGCTCAACCCAAGAATGATGGCATCTGTAGGCAACGTGGGAAAGGGACTCAGCACAAAGACCCTGGTGATTGTCTCTTCAGCTTTCTCAAAAAGCCACACAACCCAGTCTCTCCTCACACAAGTCCAGTTGGCTCTGAGCCCAAGGTGAGTATCTAAAAACAGGATTTTGTGCACTTGACCTTTAAGGGGGTACCTGAGTTTCTAGCAGTCTCCCATCTCTCCCTGGTGAACAGAATCCCCACTGTTTTTCACAATCAAATGTTATGTGGGCTCCTCTTCCCTGCTCTACTGTCCTGGGCTGGGAGCCCAGTGTGGGGTTGTGACCCCATGCTCCTCAGGGGGGACCTTTGCAGCTGAGATAACCCTCTGAATGTGGGGCCCATGCTTTTTGCACCTCCACCCTTCATATCAGTCTCCATGTGGCTTCTTTTGTAAATCCTTCCATTCAGCTAGTCTTCAGTTGGTTACTCAGGTTGACCGTTATGTAATTTAGTTGTAATTCCAACTTTAACCTGGGAGGAGGTGAGTGTAACTTCCACCTACTCCTGAAATATCCTTTTCAGTCCCTTTATTTTCAGTCTTTGTGTGTCTTTCAACCTGAAGGAGTCTCTTGTAGGGAGCACTTACAAGGGTCTTCTTACCTATTCAACCACCCTATGTTTTTTGCTGTTGTTGCTGCATTTAGTACACTTACATTTAAAGTAATTACTGATAGACATGTAGTTATTGCCATTTTAGTAATTGTTTTCTAATTGGTTTTGTAATTCTTCTTTCTCTCTTACACTCTTCTCTTGCATGTTGGTGGCTTTCTATATTGTCTCTTTATTTCTTGTTCATCTCTTGAAGATTTTTGGTTTGTGGTTACCATGTGCTTTCTATATACCAGATTATGTTTACAGCAGTATTTTAAGTTTATGGTTGCTTAAATATCAACACATTCTGAAATCACTACAAATTTTACTCAATTCCTCCACATTTGTTTTCATTACTTTTTACTTCTTTTGTGTGTAAGTTTGTGTATATAGCTTAATTTATTTTGGCAATTACACATTTTCTTACTACTTTTGCATTTTAACCTTCATACAAGCTTTATAATTACTTTATCCACTGCTTTTATGTGCTTGC
This sequence comes from Noctilio leporinus, assembly GCA_004026585.1. Lineage (NCBI taxonomy): Eukaryota > Metazoa > Chordata > Mammalia > Chiroptera > Noctilionidae > Noctilio > Noctilio leporinus. The sequence continues at coordinate 49,754 of PVIW01004339.1, forward strand.
TTTTGCCAGTGAGAATATTTTTCTTTCCTCCATTTTCTTATATTTTTTATCTTTTCTTCTTAAAGAAGTTCCTTAAACATTTCTTGTAATACCTGTTTACTGGTGATGAACACCTTTAGTTTTTTCTGGTCTTGGAAACTTATTTCTCCTTCTATTTTCTATGACAGGTTTGCTGGGTAGAGTAATCTTGGTCCAAGGTCCCTGCTTTTCAATATTTCATGCCAATTCCTTTTCTCCTGAAAAGTTTTTGTTGAGAAATTAGCTGACAGTCTTATTATGGTGTGTTTCTTGTATATAACTGCTTTCCTCTTATTTTTAAGATTCTCTCTTTGTCTTTAATCTTTGGCATTTTAATTATGATGTGTCTTAGTGTGGGTCTCTTTGGGTTCATCTAGTTTGGGACTCTCTGATCTTCTTGGGCTGGTATGTCTATTTTCTTTGCCAGGTTAGTAAAAGTTCCATCATTATTTCTTCAAGTAAGTTTTTAATTCCTTGCTCTCTCTCTCTCCTCCTTCCTGTACCCCTGTGATGCAAATGTGGGTAAACGATGTTGCCCCAGTGGTCTTTTCAGCTAGCTTCATTTATTTTTCATTTTTTCCCCTTTCTGGTGTTCTGATTAGGTGTTTTCCACTACTTTATCTTCCAAATTACTGATTCAGTCCTCTGCTTCACCTAACCTTCCGTTGATTCCATCTAATGTATTCAATTATTATATTCCTCATTTATGACTGGATCTTTTTATGGATCCTAGCTCTTTGTCTAAGTACTCACTGAGTTTATATATTCTTCCTCTAAGCTCACCAATCATCCTATAACCAGTTTTTAAAATCTGTATCTGGTAGACTGCTTGCCTCTATATTGTTTTGTCTTGGATTTTTTTGCTTCGGTTTTTCCCCTTTTTTCATTTGGGACATGTTTCTTTTTCTTCCCATTTAAGCGGACTCCTTGTGTTTGTTTTTATATATTTTATAGAGCTGTTATGTCTCCTACTCTTGGAAGAGTGGCCTTTTGTAGTAGGTATCCTGTGGGGTCCTGTGGAGCTATCTCTGTGGTCACCTGAGCTGAGTGCTCTAGGGATGTCTATAGTGTAGGCTGTGTGTGCCCTCCTGTTGTAGTTGAGCCTTGACTGTTGTTGACATGTCAGTGAGTACAATTGGCCCTAAGGCTGTAAGGACTGGTTGTGTCTATAGCAGACCAGCTGTTGTTCAGGGCCTGACCCCAAAGAAGGGTAGTTTGCTTTAGTGGGACCCTGGTGTTTGTTGAGTCCATACATGGGTGTGTCATTATGGAGCTAATTCAGTGGGGCTCTGGTGTGATCTGACACCAGTCACCAGGTATGTTGGTTCTGGGACCTCTTCGGAAGGGCTCCAGTGTGGTCAGTCAGCTGCTGCCTGTGCTTGAACCAGAGATACCTAGTAAGAACTATGTACAAAGTGACCTGTGGTCAGTAGCTCCTAGAGAGGCTATCCTGCAAACCAAGGATGGCTGCCACCAGTGCCAGGTTGGAAGCTGCTTAGCAAGAGGTATAGGGCAGGCCATGGCCAAATGCTGCTAGTTTGGGATATGTGGAACTTTGAGATATTTTAGAAAGTCTGTAGCACAAGCTGAGGTAGGCCATTTGTGTGGAAAGGGCACTGAAATAGGTTTTGACTGGGTGGAGAATCACCAAAGCAGAACGAATGGTGTCAGCCTGGTTAAGGGAGCAGGGGAGGGTTAGATTTGGCACCCCACCTGAACCTGTATGTTGTGGGTAGAACCCTCAAGAAAAACAATGTTGCTTGCCAGCATTTCTGTCCTGGATAGAGCTGCCCTGACCCCTGCTCCTCCAGCCCTCACACTGATGCTAGTCAGTTCATTTCCTCCTCACATACCCCTGGCATTTTTAGAACTGCTGCCCTGTGCTAGATTCCTAAGTGAGTTTGTCAGTGAGTGTTCATGGGCCCTTTAAGACCTGTAGTACCTAGGTCTTTAGCAGATGTTATGAAGACTTCACTTGCCTGCACAGGAGGCCTCAGCTGGGAGTCTTTGTTGGGCTGGGACTTCTCAATCCACAGGGAAAACCTCCACACCCAAGATATCCCTCCCAATGAGACCAGCCTATACCATATATTTGTCCCTCCTACCAGTATCATCAGTGTGGCTTCTTTACATCCTTAGTTATGAGAATTCTGTTCAGCTAGTCTTGAGGTGGTTCTCAGTAATGGTTTTTCTATAATTTAGTTGTAATTGTGATGTGATCATGGGAGAAAGCAAGCACAATACCTACCTATTCTGCCATTTTAAGCGTAAGTCCTTGCACTATTTCTAATAGCTAAAAATTGGAAATTACCCAAACACCCATCAATAATACAATGGATGTATAAATTATGATATATTCACAAAATGATAATTGACAATCGATAACTGCACATAATATGGCCAACTGTCATAAATACAATAATGAGGAAAAAGAGCTAGACACGGGAGAGTCCTGCATGACTGACTTTTATGTAAAGTACAAAAGCAGGCAAAATGGTGGTTAACTTTTGGGAAGATGGTGGTATACAGGCATGACTGGAAGGAAACATAAAATAGATTTCTCGGGTACTCAAAATGTTGTTTCTTAGGTACAAACTTCAAGGTATAAAATAAATTAGGCAGTCATGGGGAGGAAATGCACAACATGGGCTATCTCTGTTTTGTCTATTCTTTTTCTGGGATTTTATTCTGTTCTTTCATCTGGCCCATATTTCTTTGCCTTTTCATTTGGCAGCCTCCCTGCGTTTGTTCTTTTTTTTGTTAGATAGAGTTGTTTTGAGTCTGTATCTTTGTAGTGTGGCCTAATGTAGTAGGTGTCCTATAGGGTCCAGTGGCACAGCCTCCCCTATCACCCAAAATGAGTACTCAAGGAGCACCCTTCCAATGGGCTGACTACACCCTCCTCATCTAGTTGAGCCTTGGTTGCTGTTGGCAAACTAATGGAAGAGTTACCTAGGCTAGTCAGCTGCAAGGACTGGCAGTGAGCACTGGCCACCAACCTCTGCCCTACATCAGCTGTGCAGGGGTAGAGGGGTGGTTGCTTATACATGGTCTGTAGCTGTCCATTGGGTATGCTGGCCCTAGGGTTTCCAAGGTGGTGCAGGTCAAGGTCAGCCTCGAGCTGTTTTTTGCCCAGGACAACCCCGCCTGCGCTATAAAGCAACCTGAGATGGCTGCTACTTGTGCTGGGCTTGGAGATTCCCAAGCAAAGCCAAGCTGTGAATCTAAGCTGGCTGCCGCTTAGTGCTTAGCCTAGAGCTCACTGAGGCCAGCTGTTGCTTATTTGATAAGATTTAGGAAGTTGTGAACCCTAAGCCAAGACCAGCCATTCATATGGAAAAGCAGCTTGCAAAGGCCATAAATTGGGAGGGGTGGAGTGTCTGAGGATCTCTAAGGTGGGTCAATCAGTGTTAGCCAAGTTGATGGAGTCTCAGCTATGGCACCAGCTTGCTGGTTCGGGAGTGAGGGAGGGGGGTTAGAAATGAAACAATGCCCCCTGCTCACCTTGTTGCCAGACACTCCAGTTTCTCCCTGTATACCACTGGTGCCTTTCAAACTGCTACCCCAGAGCTGAAGCTCAGAGGGAGTGAATCTGAGTAGATGAGTCTGTGTGGGGGTTCTTTAAGAGGAACTGCTTGGGACTCCTGAAGTTTCTCCCACTGACTCAATCCCTGCTAGTTTTTGCAGCCAGAAGTTGTGGGGACTTATCTTCCTGGCACTGAAACTGTGGGCTGGTGGGGGGCCTGGTGTTTGGTTGAGACTCCTAAGATATCTCTCCCCAGTTTTTATCCACCTCATGTGGGTGACAGACCAGCCTGTTCTGAGTCTGTGCCTCTTCTACCTGTCTCGATGGATGTGGTTTCTTTAATTCTGTAGATTTCAGACTTCCATTCAACTTGATTTCTGATGGTTTTGGCTCATGGTTCTATATTTTAGTTGTAAATTTGACGTGGTTGTACAAAAGGGCAAGCCATGTCTGTCTACACCACCATCTTGACCAAATCCACCAGGGATAGTTTCTTCAGCTGTGCAGAACTTTTTATATTTGATATAGGCCCATTTGTTTATTTTTTCCTTTGTTTCCCTTACCCTAAAGAATACTGGCAAACATTGCTATGTAAGATACCTGAAATTTTACTGCCTATGTTTTCCTCTAGGATTTTTATGGTATTGTGACTTATATTTAAGTCCCTTATCCATTTTGAGTTTGTTCTGTGTGTGGTGTAAACTGGTGGTCTAGTTTTTGTTTTTGGTTTTGCAAGTACTCATCCAGTTCTCCCAATACCACTTACTGAAGAGACTGTCTTTACTCCATTGCATGCTCTTACCTCCTTTATCAAATATTAATGGATCATAAAGGAATGGGTTTATTTCTAGCATCTCTATTCTATTCCATTGATCTGTGTGTCCTTATGCCAGTACCAGACTATTTTGATTACAGTGGCCTTGCAGTATAGTTTGATACCAGATATTGTGATTCCTTGAACTTTGTTCTTTGTTCTCAAGATTGCTGAGGCTACGTGGGGTCATTTTTGGTTCCATATAAACTTTTGGAATATTTGCTCCAGATCTGGGAAATATGCCATTGGTACTTTAAGAGGAATTGTGTGGAATCTATAGACTGCTTTGAGAAGTATGGACACTTCAATTATGTTAATTTTTCATTTTTAAAAAAAGTATATTTTATTGATTATGTTGTTACAGTTGTCCCAATTTCTTTTCCCTTTGCTTCCCTCCACCCAGCAATCTCACCCCCCTTAGTTCATGTCCACGTGCAGTGCATATAAGTGCACTGGCTTCACCCTTTCCCATATTATTCTTCACTTCCCCCTGTCTATCCTCTACCCACCAATTGTGTTTCCTAATCCCTGCACTATTTCCCCATTTCTTCCCCTTTCCCCTCACAGTTAATAACCCTCCATATGATCCCCATACCTATAATCCTGGCCTATTCTGGTTGCTTGCTTAGCTTTGGTTTTTAGTTTTTTTTAGGTTCTGTTGTTGATAGTTGTGTTTGTAGTCATTTTAACGCTCATAGTCTTGATCTTTTTCTTAAATAAGTCTCTAGCATTTCATATAATAAGGGCTTGGTGATGATGACCTTTTTTAAATTTAATTATTGTTGTATTATATCCATCCCCTTTCTCCTCCACTCTGTCCCCTTCCCCACCCACCCACCCACTCCCCGCTAAGTCAATCCCACTTGTTTTCCATGTCTGTGGTTTTTTTACACTAGCTACTTGACTAAACTGCTCCCCTTCTTTGCCTCCTCTTCCCCCCTGCCCTCTGCCCACTGAAGGTCTATTCATTGTATTCATGTGTCTGGTTCTGTTCTGCTTGTGTGTTTGTTTTGTTCATTATTGTCCTGTAATGAGTGAGATCATATGATATTTGTCCTTCATTGACTGGCTTATTTCACTAAGCATAATACTTTCCAGTTCTATCTATGTTGTTGCAAAGGGTTGGAGTTCTTTCTTTCTACTGTGTACTATTCCATTGTGTAAATGTATTAAAGTTTTTTTTATCCAATCATCCACTGATGGGCACTTAGACTGTTTCCAGCACTTGGCTATTGTAAATAGTGCTGCTATGAACATAGTGATACATAGGTTCTTATGAACCAGTGTTTCAGAGTTCTTTGGGTATAGTCCTAGTAGTGAAATTGCTGGATCAAAAGGCAGTTCCATTTTTAGTTTTTTTAAGAAAACTCCGTACAGTTTTCCATAGTGACTGCACGTGTCTGCATTCCCACCAACAGTTCATCAGGGTTCCCTGTTCCTTCATCCTTGCTAACACTTGTCGTTTGTTGATTTGTTGATGATTGCCATTCTGACACGTATGAAGTGGTATCTTACTGTGGTTTCAATTTGCATCTCTCTGGTGGCCGGTGATGTTGAGCATTCTTTCATATGCCTTTGGCCCTTTGTATGTCTTCCTCAGAGAGGTGTCTGTTCAGGTCCTTTGCCCATGTTTTTAATTGGGCTGTCTGTCTCCCTGGTTGAGTCCCACAAATTCTTTATATTTTTTGGATATCAAACCCTTGTCTGAGGTAGATGATGAACTTCTTTAGCTCTACCTTGTCTTGAAAGCACTTTATCTGCCCTTCCATTCTAAATGATAGCTTTGCTGGATAGAGTAAACTTGGTTTTATGTCCTTGCTTTTCATCACTTTGAATACTTCTTACCAGACCCTTTTTGCCTGCAAAGTTTATTTTGAGAAATCAGCTAACAGTCTTATAGGAACCCCTTGGTAGGTAACTCTTTTTTTCTCTTGCTGCTTTTAAGATTCTCTCTGTATCTTTAACTGTTGGCATTTTAATTATGATGTATCTTGGTGTGGTCCTCCTTGGGTCTAGCTTGTTTGGAACTTTCTATGCTTCCTGGACTTGTATGTCTGTTTCCTTCACCAAATTAGGGAAGTTTTCCTTCATCATTTTTTCACATAAGTTTTCAATTTCTTGCTTCTCCTCTTCTTCTGGCACCCCTATGATTTAGATGTTGTCATGCTTAAAGTTGTTCCAGAGGTTCCTAGCCTCTCCTCCATCTGTTCAGTTCTTGTTCCTTCCTTCTGTTCTGGTTGACTGTTTATTTCTTCCTTTTGTTCCAAATCATTTATTTGAACCCTGGTTTCCTTCCCTTCACCATTCATTTCACTTAGCCTTCTGCATTTGCCATACTCAGGCAAATCTGTCAAATCCGTGGGCATCTTTATCACCAGCATTTTGAACTCTGCATCAGTTAGGTTGGCTATCTCCTCATTGCTCAGTTCTCCCACTGGAACCCTGACTTGTTCCCTTTTGAGCCATACTCCTCTGTCTTTTCAACTTGACAGGCTCCTATGTTTGCCTCTGTGTCTTAGGTAGAGCTGTTGCACCTGTTACATTGTATGGGGTGAAGCCTTAGGTATTCATCAGTGCAGGGCAACCTATTTCACCACGTTGTGGTGCTGTTTGTTGGGAAGGGGTCTGAGAGGGAACAATGCTGCTTGCTCAGCACTTGTCCCCTTTCCAGGCACTTCTCTTGCTTCCTGTGTGGGACCAGTACCTCTCTAGATACTGTCCTGGCCATGGTTCCAAGAGTGAATGGGTCTACAGATGTTCTAGGACTTTGGGGGCCCTCTGAACAAGCAGACTCTGCTGAGAGGCCAGCAGCTTCTTCCTCTGCCTCCACCCCCACTGGTTTTCACAGTCAGAAGCCATGTGGCTTTATCCCCCATTCCCAGCCCCTGCCTTGGAACTGTGAGCCATGCAGTCTGGTCTGGAGCTGGAAGTGCTCCTCAGGTGTCCCTCTCTACTTTTTTACATGTGTAGCTGCACTTTCCGCTGTTGGACCACAACTGCCATCCCACCGCCACTGCCATGCCACCAAACCTCTCTGCCCCTCCTACCTTTCTGGATGAGTATTTCTTCTTTATATCTTTGTTTGTTGGACTTCCATGCAGCTTGATTTTCTGGAACTTCTGGTTGTCTCCAGTTTTGAGGTAAGTGTATTCCTTCTTAATTGGGGAAGAAGATGCAGCATGTTTACCTATGCCTCCATCTTGGCTGGAAGCTCTGTAAAGCCTTGATGTTAATTCTGTCAATCCATGAACAAGGTACATGTTTCCACTTATTTGTATTTTCCTTAATTTCTTTCTTCAGTGTCTTATAGTTTTTCAAATACAGGTGTTTTACCTCCTTGGTTAAATTTATTCCTAGGTACCTCTTTTGTTTGTTGCAATATGAAATGGGATTGTTTTCTTAGTTTATCTTTCTAATAGTTTATTATTGGTGAATAGAGATACCACTAACTCCTGAGTATTGATCTTATACCCTGCTACTTTGCCAAATTCATTTGTCAGGTCTAATAGATTTTATAGGAGCCTATAGGGTTTTCTTTTGCTTTTACTTTTTTTTTTCTCTGAATGAAATCATATTTGGCAACATGGTTAACAGTGTATTTTTACAAAGCCCATTTTTTATATCACTTTCATGGATTTTTTCCCCTAGTTTTTTTACATACAACATCATGTTTTAGGTGAATAATAACAGATTTACTTCCTTCTTTCCAATCTGGATTCCTTTTATTTCTTCTTCTTGTCTGAATGCTGTAGCTAGTACTTGCAGTATTATGTTGACTAAGAGTGCTAAAAGCAGCCATTCCTGTCTTGTTCCTGATCTTAAAGGAAACATTTTAAATTTTTGCTCATTGAGCATGTTGGCTGTAGGTTTTTTGTATATGTTCTTTATTATATTGAGGCATGATCCCTCTATTCCTACATTGCTGAGTTTTTATTATAAATGGGTTCTAATTTTATCAAATGCTTTTTCTGTATCTATTGTTATACTCATATGATTTTTATCTTTCATTTTAAGTGATATGTCACATATATTGAGTTGCAAATATTGTAACCAAACTTGCACCCCAGGATAAATCCCACTTAATCATGGTGTATGATTTTTAATGTATTGAGGATCTGGTATGCTAATATTTTGCTCAGGCTTTTAGCATCAGTGTTTTTGGGTATATTGGCCTATAGTTTTGTTTATTGTGCCTTTACTTGATTTTTTTCTTTTTTTAATATTTTTTCAACTTTGTTACAGGGAGGGACGGTGGGGAAGGAATAGACTCAAAGGTTTTGTTTTCTTACCACAAAATAATTCATCTTGTGCTTGATATCAGATGAGGGTATAAGGGTCACTTATTTCTCCTTATGTCTATATACCATCTCCAGGTAAAGTCCTCCTGGCTCCTGCACATTCTGATACCTAAGAAGGGCCTTCAAGGCCACAAGTATAAAGACTGCTTGACACTCAGCACCTTGCTGGTTTGAGCATTATGTAAACTTTTACAGACTTGCTGAAGGGGATGGTGCCCTAAGTGCTGGTTTCCCCCTGGGATGGTACCTCACCTGCCTTGATCCAGGGGGATTTTAGAATGTGAGAGTTGGAGCTGTAGGCCAGCAGCAGCCTCACTTTCATCTGGCCTGGTTCTGCCCAGACAGCGTGGGAGAGACACACCTGAGTGGTGAGTCCGTGACGCCCTAGCCAGGATTCCGGAAGTCTGGGCTTGGGATGGATCATCTGTGCCTGGCCATCTGGATGTAAGACCTGTACTTTCACAGTTTTCTGAGGATCCTGCACATGTTCCAGGGTTGAATCAACATCAAGGGCCACCACCAGCCCAGATGTAAACTGCAAAGGGTTGTCTGACTTGCCCGCTGGCTCAATGATGATGGCTAAGGCCTTGCGGATCTGCTCTGGAAGCAGGAGATGCATGAAGGTGCTCTGCTGCAGCACGGTCTATAGAATTGTGACCACTTCTGTAGGTTTGGATGTCATGAGTTGGGGCATAAGGTCAAGAAATTTGTCCACGAAGCTGTCCTGCAGGAAGGCAAATCAGCAATGAAACACTTCTGAAAAAAAAAAATCCACTTCCTGTAAAAATTTTTCCCACATCCCAAATAAGGGGTCAACTCCTCGAGTAGTTTGCGCCATTACTATAAATTGCAAGGCTTTGGCCTGCAGCCTCATGTGATGTATAATCACCACCTGCTTATTCTCCACACCACTGTACATGAACTACATTTTGTAGGTCTCTTCCATGATCTGTTTTGCTGCTGCTGGAGCCAAATCATTCTGCTTCAAATACAAAGGGTCTGCCGCATTTCACAGCTTTTCCTGTAAGGCTTTGATGAGAAGAAGGTGACACTGAAAATAGGTAGGAGAGAAGTCAGTGACTCCTGCCAATTCAGACTGAAGTTCTCCAAGTCTTTGCAGATCCCTAATGGTGAAGTTGAGCAGTTCCTGGGTTCCCAGAGGGTCCAGGTGCTGAAGACTGTGCACCTTTCCAGGCTCTGCTGCAGGAACTGATGGGAAGGATCCTCATGAGGTGTAATATTGGGAGAAAAGGCTGATGACACTATTTTTCTACCTGGTAACCTCAAGGCAGGGACAAGATGAGAAAGACTGTACTGGAGGTAGGCATAGCACCTGCAAGTATGATCCGAGAACAATGCTGGCATTGTTAGACAGGTTTTAGCAGCACTGAAGATAAGAACCAAAACTGCAATGTATGCTAGATCATCCAGGTACGGTTCAGCTGTGTCCAAAAACAGGTAGCTGTTCAGGATCTCTGGCACTAAGGGAAGTACCAGGGTTGGATGTCGACTTCCCAGAAACTTCAAGCATTTCGATATGAAGTCCCTGTCAGTAGGGTACTAGGTTAAATTTTTAGCAGCTCCACCAGTGCAAAATGTATTCCTTCTTTGGTTGAAACATTAGTACAGCACAAGAGTTCATGAAAAGCCTCTCTAATATATCTGGACAAATCCTCTAACACAGCCAGGACAGTGTCTAGCTGGTCCTCCTGGAGGGTGATGTTGTTAGAGCTTTTTCTCATGGTATGTATGGACTGCCAACATACCTACTCAATTTCATCATTAAACAAACAGAAAATCAGGGCACTTCTCAGCAAAAGAGGGTGAAGACTAGGCCAGCATGCAGAGAGCCTCCACAGCAGCAATGTGGACCTCATACGTTTCATCCTCCAATCCATGAACAAAGGTTCCACAAGCTCCTGGCTCAATCAAGTTCACAGCCTCCTTATCTATTTCTTCCTTGGGAGCATCATCTCCCCACTTCTTGCCACTGGAAAACTCCCCTAAACTGTAAAGTTCCTTGGCTTGCTCATGTGCAGTACATTTCCTCCTCAGATCTGACATCAGCTTCTTGTCAAGTGTCTGCTCCAAGAAATGAGAACTGACTTGCTCCATAGAGCCCAACAGCTTTGCAGCTTAAACTTGAACCACCCAGGAGCCATCATTGACCATGTGACAAATTTTTCCAAAAGCATCATCAACTAAGTGAATTTCTTCATTAGAAGAAGGGATTAGGACAATGCTTTCAGGATAGAGCTGACTTAAAACCCAGATAAACTGGACTGCAGCACTGCGCACTTGTTCATAGCCATCAGAGAGCAATTTACAGGCCTGATTATAAGTTGTTTGGTGTCATTTCAGTCCTCTTTTATAGAGGTGCAACATTGCTTTCATAGCTGCTGTTTAGATATGTGGATCTTGGTCACTGAACTAATCCCCTACATTCTTCTGGACATTTCTGATAGCTAGGCCTTCTGAATCCTTTGTGAGACTTTTCTCCAAAGAGACAAGATTGCTAAGTAACTACAGGCACTTTATTCTTACACTGTGGGAAGTATCTGTCAGGTGCTTGTAGGCTACACCAACTAATCGCATCTGGATTGCTTGACTCTCTGGGAGTTTAGTGCCAATTGCAAGCAAAGTGTCCAACAGCTGAGCTAGGACTTGATGAGACTTTTCATCCTGTTGGATGTTAATGGCATCATCTATAATACAATCTGGTGAAAATTCTGCAGTCTTCAACAATAACCCCAATAATGATGCAATTTTCAGTCTCACAGAGGAATCATTCTCCTTATAATAATGCTCTAAGAGAATCCTAACTACTCCCTCCACACTTCCTGCTTCAACTGGCTTCTGGGAAAACTGAAGTAAGTACTGCAAAGCATCTGCTGGAGAGGTAGCTTTACATAGATCTATGTGGAGTGCTGCAGATTTACTTGGTTTTGTTAGTCAGAGCTTCTTAGTAGCAATTTCCTTCTGTTGTTTCTGACCTACCTTAGTGAATTCCTCACACACTTGCTTCTTATGGTGTGCTGCCATGGCTACTCAGGGACCCTCTCAGTTTCCATACTGGATGAGGGAGGTGGGAATGGTGGTGGAGGAGGGAAAAGCTGATTTTTGAATAATACTGACCTCATAAAAAGAGCTTGGTAGCCTTCCCTCTTCTTGAATCTTTTTGGAATAGTTTGAGAAGGATATGCATTAGTTCTTTTAATGTTGAGTAAAATTCACCTGTGAAGCCATCTTGTCCAGGGCTTTTATTTCCTGCGAGTTTTTTGATAACTGCTTCAAGTTTGTTCATTGTTATCAGTCTAATCAGGTACTCTGCTTCTTCCTGATACAGTTTTCAGAAATTGTATGATTCTAGAAATTTATCCATTTCTCCCAAGCTGTCCTATTTTTGGCATATAAGTGTTCATAGTATTTTCTTACATCTTTTGTATTTCTGTGGGATTCATTACTTCCTCTCCTTCACTCAAATTTTATTTAGGTACTCTTTCTTGATGAGTCTGGTTAAAGGTTCACCGATTTTGTTTATCTTTTCAATGAACCAGCTCCTGTATTCATTGATCTTTTTAATTGTTTTCTTCTCTTGTCTCTGTCATTTGTTTCCACTCTAATCTCATTTCCTTCCTTCTACTCACTTTGGGCTCTGTTTGTTGTTGTTTTCCTAGTTTTTTTTTTTTTTTTTAATGAGTTTATTATCCTTAGAGAGAGGGGAAGGGAGAAAGGCAGAGAGGGAGAGAGACATCAATGTATTCTTGCCTTTCACCTGCCTCCAGCTATGGACCTGGCTGGAGACCTGGCTTGCAACCTGGTTATGTGCCCTGACTGGGGAATCAAATCAGCAACCTTTGGGTTCGCAGGCTGGCTCCTTATCCACTATGCCACCAGCCAGGGGCTGTTTTTTAGTTCTTTTAGGTGTAACGTTAGATTGTTCACTTGAGATTTCTTTATCTTCTTGAGGTATGTTTGTACTGCTTTAACCTTCCCTATTAGGATTGTCTTCACTGTGTCACTTGAGTTGTTGTGTGTTCATTTTCATTTGTTTCCAGGTACTTATTGATTTCTTCCTTGATCTCATTGATGATGATGATCCATTCATTTGGCCTCCATGTATTTGAATGATTTAGAGGGTGTTTTTAAATAAGGTTGATTTCTAGTTTCATGCCAATGTGATTCAAAAAAGATTCTTGATATGATTTCAGTTTTCTTGAATTTGTTAACACTTACTTTGAGTCGTGTATATTTGAGAATAATCCATGTGCACTTGAGAAGAATTTGTATTCTATTGCTTTGGGATGAAATATTCTGTAAATGTCAATTAAATCCACTTGATCTAGTGCATCATTTAAGGTTGCTGATTCCTTGATTATTTTGGTCTGCAAGATCTATCCAATAGTGACAATGGGGCTTAAAAAACCCTGCAATGACTATACTACTGTCCAGGTCTTCCTAAAGTCCCCCAAGATTTTCTTTATATATTTAGGTACTCCTATAATGGGTGCACATATGTTCACAAGAGTTATATCCTCTTGTTGGATCAATTGCTGATTTGACCCTCTGCTTTATTTAGCCTGTTTTTAATTCCTTCTAGTACATTCTTCACTTCAGATAGCACACTGTTCATTTCCAACTAGTTCTTATTCATGGTTTCTTTGTCCTTTTTCATGCTGATGTAGTTCCCACCAAGTTCCTTGAGCATCCTTATAACCATTACTTTAAACTCAATGTTTGCTAAATTGCTTGCTTTAATTTCATTTAGCTTTTTCTGGGGATTCTTCCCTTTCTTTCAGTTGGGGGTTGTTTCTTTCTCCCCATTTAAGCTGACTCTGTTTGTTTCTATGTATTATACTGATATTGATCTGCTTTGACTTTTTTTTAGAGTGGCCTTATGTGTTAGGAATCCTATGGGACTCAGGGGTATAGTCCCAATCTCCTTAGCTGGATGCTCTAGCAACACCCCTTGTGGCATTTATGTGGGCTTTCCCATTGTATTTGGGTCTTGATTGTTGTTGGCCCCTTTGTTGGTGGATTCTTCCCTCCAGCTGGCTGACTGAGAGGCTTAACAGCCCCCTGCCACCTAGCACACTGTTACACAGGTGCTGACAGAACAAAACAATGTAACACAAAACTCCCAGTAGCAAAATCAACAACAAAAGAGCAGAGGATAAAAGTGGAAGGAGAAATACAATATTATAAGAAAAAAGAACACATGAAAACCAAAGGAAAGAAAAATGATTATGAGGATAGAAAGAGGAAAAACAATTAACAGTAAGGAATAGAAATAGGGAATCACACCCTGGCTGGTGTGGCTCAGTGGATTGGCACTAGCCTGCAAACCCAAGTGTCACTGGTTCAATTCCCCAGTCAGGGCACATAACCAGGTTGTAAGCCAGATCTCCAGCCAGGTCCTTAGCTAGAGGCAGGTGAAGGTGAAAGGCAACCATAGATTGATATTTCTCTCCCTTTTTTCCTCCCTCCCTGCCTTCCTCTCTGAAAATAATGAATTAAATAAATAAATTTTAAAAAGAAGTAAAAAGAAATAGGGAATCACCACAATAGGGCTAAGAGGTAAAATAAAATTAAAAAGAAAAGCAAGGAAGAAGGCAAAATGAAGAAAAGAGAAGAGTGAAATATGAGATTTGAAAGAGAAAAAAGAAACAAATTGAAGAAAAAGAGAAAATGATAAAAAGCTATGTGAAAAAAAAAATAATGAAAAGAGAATGAAGAAGAATTCATTTCAGAAGAATTTAGGTCTCACTTGCTGGGTTCTCCCTTTGGATGTAACTCTGATGTTGTCTGAAGCTGGTGTTAAGCCAATGTCAGATGCTGTCCACTTCTAGCTCTGGACAGCCTGTTGAAGCCACAGGTGATCCACAATTTATTGCTATTTCTTTGGGGCCTGACTGAACCAGGATGGGCCTTGCCACCCTGCAAGGCCAGCTTTATTATCAGCACAGGGCCCAGGAGAGGATCAACCAACAAATGAAGGTACCACAGTATTTACTTCCACCCATATCTGCCTGCAGTTCTGCTGTCAGTCTCAGTCTAGACACTGACTTATCTGTTTCTCAGAGAGCCTATGGTAGCAAATGCTATTCAGACCTCAGGGAATGGTGGATGTGTTCCCCTGTCCCTGTGCCACACACTCGAGTCTGTCACGGATTAGTTCCTTGAACCTGGCAAAGCAAAGCCCCCAGTAGGTGAAGCCCACTGGAAACAGGGAGGGTGATCCTAGACTCTCCCTTGAGAGGGAAGCGCCCATCTGGTTCCTGGAAAAGTGTGTGGAACAGTCATGCTCTAAAGTCAGTATCTAACATTCATGAGTATGCCTGTGTTGATGTCTCCTCAGCAGGGAATAAGATGCAGGCTGAGGGAAGGGAGGGGAAGGGAAAGGATATAAGGTGGGGCAAGCAGGATTCCAGAGGGTGAAGAGAGCAGTTTCCCATAGGGTGGGGTAACTGTTTTTCTCCTGGGAAGAGATTACTCTTCTAAAGAAAAATGCCTGCTGCAGTATGGAGGTATGTCCTAGCACCAGGAAGCCAGGAGCCATTCCCCCATGCTTCTCCCCCAAGCCTCCCACAACAACAGACTATGCTGTCCTTCCTTCACCCAAGCCCAAGGTGAGTGGCTATGAATACAAAACTTGTATACTGGTCCCTTCAAACAAAAGGAAGGAAAAAATTAAAAAGGAAGAATGTGGCTCTGTCTCCAGTGGGCTCTGTTTCTCTCCAGCAGCAGGCAAAACCCAGGGCTTTCACCACTGGATGGCACATGGGCAGGTAATCCTGGCACTGGGCACTCTGTGCTTGGGACCTTGAGTTAGGGTCCAGACTTCACTCCTCACAGGGGAAAGCTCCCACAGTCTTGTTGCAACCTGACCCCACTGCCCATGAAAGAGTACTGGCCCCTTTTGCGTCCCTGCCTTCTACCAATCTTGAGGTGATTTCTGCCCAGCCTTGGTTAAGTGTCTCCTCTGCAGATAGTCTTCAGTTGTTTATTTTGGGTGTACGTTCCCCTCTTTTATTTTTATTTTCAGTTTGGTTCTGGGGGCCAGTGTGAGACAGATCCTCCTATGCCAATGCCATCTTGCCCAGATCCAGATTCTTATTTTCTTCTTTGTGTATTTCCTCATTCAAAAATTTCCCACAATATGTGTATATTTAGCATAAAGAACACATGCATGTTTATAAAATTAGAGCTTTATTGATGACTATACCAAGTAACAATACCATGCTTCAAGTTTTAAGTGTTTCTTTCAATCTATCTATCTTCATGTTCTTACCCTATCTCGAAAACCCTCCACAAACTTCTCTAAAACTCTAGCCTGTTTTCAACTCAATCTCCCCAATTAAGATTCCTTTATAATACTGGTTAATCTCAATCCTTTGATTCACTTTGACTCCCAACAAACACTAATCCTCTATAGAGCAGGCAATATTTTGTTTTTTTTATTTCCCATAGTTATATAACATTCAATAAATGTTT
This sequence comes from Noctilio leporinus, assembly GCA_004026585.1. Classification (NCBI taxonomy): domain Eukaryota; kingdom Metazoa; phylum Chordata; class Mammalia; order Chiroptera; family Noctilionidae; genus Noctilio; species Noctilio leporinus. The sequence continues at coordinate 65,904 of PVIW01004339.1, forward strand.
ATTTGTTGAACCTGATGGATTTTAAAATGTGAGACTGACGAAACTTGAAGATATAAAAATAAATGTAAAGCTATGAAGATAAAATATTAAGAAGCCAATTAAAAATGGACCAAGGACCTGAACAGACACTTCTCCAAGATGGACATACAGACATATGAAAGCCCACAGACCTATGAAAAGGATGGTCAACATCACTAGCCATCAGAGAGATGAAGATTAAAACCACAATGAGCTACCACCTCACACCCATCCAAATGGCCATTATTAACAAATCAATAAACAACAAGTGCTGGAGAGGATGTGGAGAAAAGGGAACCCTAGTGCACTATTGGTGGGAATGCAGGCTAATGCAGCCACTGTGAAAAACAATATGGAATTTTCCCAAAAAACTAAAAATGGAACTGCCTTTTGATCCAGCAATCCCACTGCTGGGATTATACCCTAAGAATCCTGAAATACTAATTCAAAAGAACCTATGCACCACTATGTTCATAGCAGTGCTATTTATAACAACCAAGTGCTGGAAACAGCCTACTGTCCATGTAAATGAGTGAATCAAAAAACAATCATTTACACAATGGAATACTAGAAAGAAGGAATTCCTGCCCTTCATGACAGCATGGATAGAAATGAACAATATTATGCTAAGTGAAATAAGCCAGGCGGTACAAGACAAATACCATATGATCTCACCTATAAATGGAAACTAATGAACAAAACAAACAAGCAAAATAGAACCAGTGACAGAAATAAGGAACAAATTGACAGAGACCAGAGGGGAGGGAGAAAAGGGATATGGTGAAAAGAAAGGGAAGGGTCTAGTCAAGGAACAAATATAATGAACCCATGGACATGAACTACAGGGTGGGGACTGACTGTGGGAATAAGGGTTGGGGTGGGACAGAGGAGAGTAATAGGGGAACAATTAGAACAACTGTAACTAAATAACAATAAAATAAATGAAAAATATTTGCAATATTAAACTATATGCATAAAACATACCAAAAGTGTTTGTCCTTGGGAAATGAAGAAATGACCTGATATAACTATGGTCAGAATGAGATACCCAGATTCTTCACTGGAATCAAAAACCTTAAAAAAGAGAGAAAAATATGTATAAGACTATATATTTCTGTAATAGTAGTAAAGTTATAATACTGATGACCAAACCATCTTTGATCTTCCTATCCTTTCCTCCCTTGTAATCTGGAATCATTCCCTTAGAGTTTCATGTTTATTCTTCTATAGTGGATAACATAACATCCACGCTTCTTAAAAATTTAATTTAAAACAATAGTTTGAAATAAGAAGGATACCACATTGAGAATCAAGAGATTGGGTTGGGCCAACCACTTTTCAATTACATTTTCATAAATCATCAGTTATCTTTGAGCCTCAATTTCCCTTCTATGAAATGGGGGCAATGCCTTACTGGGGTGATATGAGACTTCAGAGTCCCAGTTTCTTCAACCGCACAATCCATATTTCATAACTTTTCAAAACTGGATTCGTTTTCCTTCAGATGAGCTTTAATTTATCAATGTCACTCAAAGTATAGCACCCCGAACTGAATATAATGCTCTTGGTGTGGTCTAATGATGCCCCATTACCTGCAATAACACAGCCAATAATCACAGTAAGCTTGTGAGGGGCAGTCCCATTCAACAATGACCTTCGATCAATCAAACCTTCTGAAACTTCATCAGCTGTGGTGACAAATTGCACTTTCACTTCCTTCATGTGAACCTAAATGTAAGACCTTGCATTTACCCCCATTATATTTTATCTTATTAGATCTGGTCTATAGTTGTGGTGGAGTTGAGACAATTAAATAAAAATGTCAGGGAGTACATGACGACAGATACATAAGAGTAGGATCTGGGTCTTAATTAACTATACTGCATAGTTGGCTTTAATATTATTAATAAACACCTCTGTATAAATAATAATTACAACTCACGTTAATGCTCAAACTCAAAATAATTAACACACATCTAACTTAGCTTAAGTATATTTTTACAAGGTTACTGCATTCTATTAACAAATAATGTTCTATCTTATAGTTTCGTATGAGGTATTTAGAATTTTAATGCCATATTTAATCTTAAGAATGCCTACTGAGTTTTCTCAAATTCACTTTAGATTCCAAACTTAAAAATCAAGTAATATTCTAGATATCAAGAGGATAGGTTATGCTAAGTCCTGCACTTTTCCTACCGTGGTTTTTATTTTGCCTCTTTCCCAGTATCAGAAATTTAGTTATTTGGACAACATTCTCCCCACCATAGTTTAAATGTATTTTCTTACGTTTCATGACCACATAAAACCACAAAGACAGATATCTGGGAACTAGATAGTGTATGATCAACAAATTATTTGGGAGGCAATACATTAACATGACAGTTTAACTTTTTTAGAATTATAACATGTATCCCAAAGTGCCCAACACTTAAATGTACAGCTCAATGAATGAAGATAAAAAAAAACATATAATCACCATTCTGGTGAAAAATCAGAACATAACCAGCCTTCCAGGTGCCCAATCATTACCTGCTCCCATTCCTCCTAAGACAACCTCACATCCTGACTTCTAACACTAGAGTTTAGTTTTCTTTATATGAATGAAATAATACAGAAATAATTCTTTTATGCCTAGGTTCATCAATGTTGTAGCAAGTACCCAGAGTTTATTCATTTTTGTTACTATAGAATACCATTTTATGACTATCCTACAATTTATTTTTTTCATTCTTTTGTTCATGAAATTGTTTTCCAGTTTAGGCCTAACACTAACAAGGCTGTTATGAATATTCTTATACACACGTGTCTTGTGAGGTAGAAACACTCATAATGGAGATGCCAATCTTCATAAATTATTTTATAATGTTTTTGAGTGATGCAAAATGACCTCCAGGAGAGGCAAACTTCAGCAAACTTCACCCCATCCTCCAAATTCCTACATCTCATTACTCTCTCAGTATCTCCACATGAAAGTCTAAGCTATACTAATCTCCTCCCAACACCAAACTGGAATTACAACTTAATTGGGGAGAAATCATCCAGAATAACCAACAAAACAACAACTGGAGAGAAGTCTTATCACCGGGGACAGAACAGAAGAGCCGATTCATCACAACGTGACTGGTAGGAAGTGTGGAGACTAGAGAGGGCTGGCGGGGCTCCCACGGGCAGCAGCTGAAGGGAAGAAGAAACATCTCAGCAGCTGGAGGTTCCACCTGAGAAGGGTGGGATCTAAATCTCCAACTGGGCTTCCCAGCCTACAGGAACACAGCTGAGAGTAAAACAGCACCCAGCTGTGAAAAGTAAAAAGCCACCAGGTTTAGCCAGCTTGACAGAGAGACAGAGGGACCATGCACAACAATACAGTAACACCCGCCTACCCTGGGCTCCAGCAGAGAAAGGGCAGAGTGGACTAGAGAAGCCTGGGGAAAGTTTGGGTCAGTGGCTTCAGGGGGAAGAGTTGAGGGAGCAGCTCATGAGTCCAGTCCTGACCCACCCCCCATACAACCAGCAGACCACTCTTCTCCAAAGGGCGGGAGCCTGAAGGGAAGCCACAGCCCCACCCATAGGAATTAATCCTCCCCACCCAGCAGTGCCTAAACTTGACCTCAGATCACAGATGGACTGGATTAACTGAATTAATCTGCCCTGCCCAGAAGTGCCTAAAACTGACTGCTGATCATAGGCTGATCGGATTAACAACTAAAGAAGACAAAGACAGTGAATCTCTTGTAGTCTCCAACTGGCTGACTGGGACAGAAGCTGAATGTCACGAAGTGCAGATCCAGGAAGTAAAAAAAGTGCACCTCTACACCACAGGTCACACCACTAAGATAGTGAGTGAAAGGAGACCAATCCAATAAGCAGAAACAAACAAGCATCACCTAAAATGGGGAGACAAAGAAATCAACCCTCAGTAAAAGGAAAGGAGGAATCCTCAGGAAGAGTGCATAATGAAATAGAGGCAAGCACACTACCAGACATGGAATTCAAAATAATGATGATAGAGAAACTCAATGAGCTCAGTGAGTTCAAAGAAAACTATAAACAACTCCAGGGGAACTACAAACAACTCCAGGGAAATTATTAAAAACTTCCTGAGAACTACACCAGCATTAAAAAGAACATAGACACCATCAGTAAGAGCCAGGAGGAAATGAAGAATACCATTTCTGAATTGAAGAACACAGTAGAAGGAATCAAAAGCAGGCTAGAGGAAGCCGAGGATCAGATTAGCGAGCTGGAGATCAATGTAGAAAAAAATTCCCAGGCAATGCAACAAAATGAAAAAAGACTGAAAAAGAATGAAGAGGTTTTAAGAGAGCTGCAGGACAATAGGAAACATAATAACATCCATATCATAGGGACACCAGAAGGAGAAAAAGAGGAGCAAGGGATAGAAAAACTGTTTGAAAACGCAATGACAGCAAATTTCCCTAACTTGAGGAAAGAAATGTCATGCAAGCTCAGGAAGCACAGAGTCCCAATGAAGATGAACCAAAACAGACCTACTCCAACACACATCATCATTAAAATGACAAATTTCAAAGACAAGGAGAGAATCCTAAAAGCAGCCAGAGAGAAACAGCTAATAATATATAAGGGGGCTCCAATAAGGTTATCAGCTGATTTCTCAACAGAAACACAACAAGCCAGAAGGGAATGGCAAAAAATATTTCAAGCAAAGGAAAACAAAGGCCTGCAACCAAGACTACTGTATCCAGGAAGGCTCTCATTCAAAATAGAAGGTGAAATAAGGAGTTTCCCAGGCAAAAGAAGGCTAAAAGAGTATATCTCCACCAAACCAGCATTGCAAAAGATGCTAAAGGGTCTCCTTTAGGAAGATGAAGAATCTTTACCTCAACAGACTCTTAAATAGTTCTGGGGTTAGTTTAGGACCACATAGGAAGTCAACCACAAGTTGAAAAAATAGCTAGAACACTATTCCACAAAATTATTTAAATCCTAGGGATTTTTATTTTTCACCTCAACTTAGTAGACATAATAATTTCTACTCTGGGGACCAGCTGAGCACTGCAAGTGCCATTATTTCTGAAGGCTTCAACTTGTAAAACACATGTAGAGGAAAAACAGAGGGTATTGAAAGAAGTAAGACCTATGCACAGCCAAAAAAAAAAAAAGAATCAATCTACTATTTAAGATGGAAAACCCCATAAAGAATAAGTTGTAGTTCCAATAGCTTAAAATAAAGTTGAGTTGTATAATTGGAGGGGGGAGGATCAGACTCAAGAACCAAATTCATTTTTTACTATGGGTTTGGCAATATCTCTAGGACAAGTTTCACAAAAGTGAGTTCTGCAATACACCATTTCTGTGACATATTTCACAAAAATAGCATTCCAGAGTAAAATAAGTATTAAAGAAGAAAAAAACTGCTTAATTTGCCATAATATATCTAAAACACTATCATTAAACATGTAATAATTATATAAGCTATTGGCATACTTTACATTTTTTGTATTAACTCTTTAAAATCCAGTATGTACTTTAAATATGTGTAAAAATATGTATGTATGTAAATGTACTTTTGCATGTGTTTGGTAATATTGCAATTCATATTACTCAAAAGAGTAATTCTTTATTTATTTTAAAGATTTTATTTATTATTTTTAGAGAGAGGGGAAGGGAGAGAGGCAGAGAGGAAGAGAGACATCAATGTATGGTTGCCTTTCATCTGCCTCCAGCTAAGAACCTGGCTGAAGACCTGGCTTGAAACCTGGTTATGTGCCCTGGCTGGGAATCAAACCATCAGCCTTTGGGTTTGCAGGCTGGTGCCTTATCCACTATGCCACCAGCCAGGGCCTAAAAGAGTAATTCTTTAAACAAATGAATTAACATAGGCATTTTGAAATAAGAAAAGAAAACTTTGTATTAATATGATTTGAGAAGCTGAGAAAAGGCAGTAATTAAATGGTGAATTGTCTCGATGTGAAAGGAAAAAATTTATAAAGTACACATTGGTGGTTACAGAATAGACAGGGGGATGTTAAGAAGAATAAAGGAAATGGAGAAGCCAAAGAACTTATATGCATGACACATGGACATGAACTAAGGGAGGCATTGCCGGAGGAAATGGGGTACTGGGTGGAGGGGGGCAAAGGTGGGAAATTGGGACAACTGTAATGGTAAAATAAATAAAGTATATTAAGGGGGGGGGGGGGAAGAAAGTCTAACAGTCATCTTAAAATTAACAGCCCTTAACTTGAAGTTCAAACCTTACCATTCAGTTATTCATTCATCCATTCAATATTTACAAAGTGTCTGGCAAATGGCATCTGTTGCCTGTCACCAGGAGCAGGAGTCTAAACACTTCTGCATACTGCATCTTGGTACTGGTGTCACCATGGAAAACAACACAGCACTAGAGGAACAGCACTTGGCTCCCATGCAGAAGATACAGCAAGGTAAGCATCAGTAATGATGTCGGTTCCCCAGTAGCCAGGAGGTCCCTCTCAGCAGCCCTGCAGAGCACTTGGCCTGCACTCACCCCTCGTGTTCTACAGAAGAAGGACCCACCCCCATCAAGGAATAGATCCAGCAGTGTGGTTGGCCAGGTACTACATGCTGGTTATGTAGAACAAAGGAGCATGAGCTGTGAGGACTATCTCTTGGTAAGAAAGCATTCCAGGCCAAAGGCCCATTCATACATGGCTGAGGGAGGGTCAAAAGACTGCATGCACAACTGCTTTTCCCAACACAAGGCACCTACCATCCATGCCAGGCTGTTGTAGGCATCTGACTCCGACCATTTTCCCATCTCAGAATATAATTCTACCCTCCCATTTCCTTAAGTCAAAACTGTGGAATCATTCTTGAATCCTCTCCTTTTCTTTTACCCATATGCAATCCATCAGAAAATCCTCTGTGTCAACCTTCAAACTATTCAAAATCTAACCACTTCTCACAGGTCTGGTCTAAGTTATTATCATCTCTAGTTAGACTATTATAATAATCTCCTAACTGGATTTCCCATTTCTGTTCTTGCTCCCCCTCTCCAACACATTTATTTTCAACACAGTAGCCAGAGTAATCCTTTTGAAACCCAAGTCAGATGATATCATTTCCAACTCACAGACCTACAGTAGCTTTTCATCTCACTCAGAGACTCACGCAAAGGCTCCACAGTCACCCGCCCCCCGCCCCCAGCCCCTGCTACAGACACACTGCCCTCCTGTTTCGTGAACTCACTAGGCCCCTCATGACACTAAAGCATGGGACTTTCGCAATTGCTGTTCTATCTGAAATTCTCTTCTAGTTACACATGACTTTCTCCATCTTCTTCAGGTATTTTTTTTAATGTCATATTTTCAGGTAACACCTTTCCTGACCATCCTACTGAAAACTGCCACCAGTTACCCACCTTCCCCAGTTACCCAAATCAGATCTCTCTCCTACTGCCTGCTCCAGCTTTGCTTTTCTTCAGATATTTTTCTCTATCTTGTCACTTGTTAATATAAAGTCTGCCTGTCTTCCTTAAAAGATCATTGGTAAAACAGGATTTTAAACAATACTCAATCCAAAAAAAGGCAGAATAAAAGTAAAGGGAGAACAATGAACAGATGGGACAAATACAAAACAAAAAGCAAGATTACAGACTCATACCCAACCCTATTGATGATCACCTTAAAGGTAAATGACTTAAGTCCATTTCTTGTAGGCAGCATATAGCGTAGTTTTAGCTTACTTTTTCATCCTAGTGCCACACAGGATAAAAAGGTAAGACACAACCTTATGCACTTGAAATATAAAAACATGCAATATAAAAACAAAAGAATGAGGAAAATATATACCATGCTAACACTGGTCAGAAGAATGCCAGAGTAGTTATATTAATATTAGACAAGAATATCAAAAGGTGTAAAGAAGGTTATTTCATAACAAAGGGTTTAATTAACATTTTCAAGAAATATTTGTATCCCAAATAACAGAGCTTAAAAATAGATGAAACAATAATTATTAGAACTATAAGGCAAAACAGACAAATCTGTTTCTCCTTATACAGATTGCAGTCAAAAGGTATCAGTACCCTTCTTCAACAACTGATAGAGTAAGTACAGGGTGCACGTGATATGTTGCCAATAACTTTGTATCTCTTTATTTCACAAGCTTATTAATTTTGAAAAACTATGTTTCTAAGGGTATGATTTAACATCATTTTTCAGATATAAAGCATTAAATTCTGAGAGCAACCTTCATGTCCAAGGAATACAATGTTAGAGCAACCATAATTTCTGGACTGTGTGCAGGGCCAACTGCTAAGGAAATTGTGGACTTCAATAACATCCCTTTATGCACAGTTGACAACATGAACAAGATGTATGATGCTGATCCTGATGTCACCACACCAACAAGGAAAACACGTAAGGTATGCAAGGATCCCACAAGTCCAGATACTGTACACAGAATCCAGGAGATCATCAGTGAAGATCCAGTAAAGTCAATGCGCTCTATAGCAAGAGAACTGCAGATGTCTGATGCAACGGGTCGCAAGATTATTGCTGAAGATATCAGACACAGATTGTATGTTTTTAGAAGAGGTCAGTTATGACACAGCAGACAAAGGAAAAGCACTTTGAAAAAGGAAGGACACTGCTAACAAAATGGAAAAATCCCAAAGAAGAAAACCCTCTGACTTTCTTCTTAGATGAAAAAAATTTCCAGCAGGACCAAATAGTCCACAAAAGAAACAACAGGTGGCTCTGTGAGACTCTTCATGAAGTCCCAATTGTCACGAAAACAAAATTTCCTGCTTCAGTGATGGTGTTAGGTGTTGTTAGCAATGAAGGAGATATCATAATCCTGAATTTTTTCCCACAAAGCTTGAAGGTGACTGTTGATGTTTACCTTGTTATTTTGAGAGAAGCAGTTGTACCATGGACTAAGCAAGTAGCAAATGGACATCATTTTATCTTCCAAAAAGATGGTGCACCTGCGCATAACACCAAAAAGGTGCAAGAATTTCTCAGTTTCAATATTTCTGAATTCTGGTCAAAGGAAATCCGTCTGCCTAATTCACCAGATGCAAATCCTTTAGACTTTTACGTATGCAGCACTTGTGAGAGAGAAGTTAATAAACAACCTTATTCCAATAAAGAGGCTGTTAAAGATAAGAAAACATGATGATGTCCATAAATAAAGAAAAGCTAAAACATGCTCAAATTGAATCAAGTCTATTATTGCAGCAAATGGAGACTTTCTTTTAACATTTTAAAAAATAGGCCCTGGCTGGTAGCACAGCGGATAAGGCGCCGGCCTGTGAACCCAAAGGTCGCAGGTTCGATTTCCAGCCAGGGCAACATAAGTAGGTTGCAAGCCAGGTCTCCAGTCAGGTCTGTGGCTGGAGGCAGGTGAAAAGCAACCATACATTGATGTCTCTCTCCCTCTCTGCCTCTCTCTCTTCCCCTCTTTCTAAAAAAATAATAAAATATATATATATATATATTAAAAAAGAAAAAATACATTTCTAATGCCCTGGCTGGTGGCACAGTGGACAAGGCGCCAGCCTGCAAGCCCAAAGGTCGCTGGTTCAATTCCCCAGCCAGGGCACATAACCAGGTTGCAAGCCAGGTCTCCAGCCAGGTCTGTAGCTGGAGGCAGGTGAAGGGCAACCATACATGATGAAAAAAAAAAAAAGTAAAAGAAAAAAAAATACACTTCTATATAATCCATGGATGAATAAGAAATTAAAAGGGATGATCATCTCAATAGATAAGGGAATATATAAAAAGATTGGACAAGATCTAACATCCATTCCTAATTTAAAACTCAGCAAAACAAGAATAAAAGAAACTTTCTCAAGCTGATGAAGGGCATCTATGAAAAATTTACAGTTAGCATCAGACGCAATAGTGGACAGTCAAGCTTTCTAAGATGAGGAATGAAACAAGGATGTGCACTCTTTATCAGTTCTATTCAACACCGTACTGGAGGTTTTAATCATTATAATCAGATAAGAAAAATGAATAAATAAAAAGCACCCACAATGTGAAGGAAAAAGTAAAACTCTTAGTTCATAGACATGATTATTTATGTAGAAAATCCAACTGATTTTCCTAGTACTAATAAAATAAATGGATTTCTAAAAGGGTGCAAGATAGAAGATCAATAAATGAAAACTACACTTATATAAATTAATCAAGAGGTGGAATGTGAAATTTTAAAAACATCAAAATTTATAAAAGCATCAAGATATGAAATACATAGGGATAAATATGACCAAATTAGTTAAAGATCTGTACACTGAAAAGCGACAGAAATTTAAGAACACATAAATATATGGGGATATATACTTGCACATGTTCATGGCTAGGCAGATTTAACATTATTAAGATGCAGAAGTAGGCAGAACAATGGTTCTCCCAAAGATGTCCATGCCCTAATATCGGGAACCTGTGAAGATATTATCTTACATGGCAAAGGGGACTTGGCAAATGTAAGGATCTTGAGAGTAGGAGAGTATCTTGGGCTATCCAGGTGGGCCCAATGAAATCAATCACAGGGGTGCACCTAAGGGGAAGGGGGTGGCAGAAGAGCTGGAGTTAGAGAAGAAAATGTGACTGCCAGCCAGATTTGATGATGGAAGGATGGTACAAGCCAAGGAATTTGGGCAACCTCTACAGGCTGGCACAGAGAAGAAAGAGATTCTCCCTTAAAGCCTCCAGCTGGAATGCAGCCCTGCTGACACCCTGATTTTAGCTTCAGAATATCTACTTTTGGCCTCCAGAACAGTAAGCTAATGAGTCTGGGTTACTTTAAGTCACTAAGTTTGTGGCAATTTGTTACAGCAATAATAATTAAGTCCTAAATTCTTTTGTAGAATTTAATAAGCTGATTCCAAAATTCATGTTAAGCACTTCTGGTCAAGATGGAGACATAGAGAGCATAGCTCACCTCCTCACACAACCACATCAAAATTACAACTAAACTACAGAACAGCCATCGCTCAGAACTGTCAGAAAACAAGCTGAATGGAAGTCTGCAACTACAAAATTGAAGCAATCACATCCATCCAGACTGGTAGGAGAAGCAAAAACATGGATCATGCATGTGTAGTGGATAAAAATTTGAGAGGGACAGTTCAAGAGTGAGGAATCTCAGCCCCATACCAGCCCCTGTCCAGCCCAGGGTTCCAGGCCAGGAAGATAAGGCTGCAAAATCCTGCAGGGATTGAGTCAGTAGAAGGAACAGCTGAGTACCACACAGTTCCTCTTAAAGAACCCACAAGGGTACTTAGTCTCACTCCCTCTGAGCTCCAGCACCAAGGTAGCAGCTTGAAAGGCACCAGTGGTGTACAGGGAGAAACTGAAGCATCTGGCATCTAGGTGAGAGCTGGGGGACAGCTTTCTCCCAGACAAAAAGGTAAGCACAAGTCATTGTCCCTTCTCTGAACCTTCCCCTTAGAGAGCTGACAGGCAGGTGCCATATCTGAGACTCCATCATCCTGGCTAACACTGTTTGTTGGCCCTGCCCTTGGGAACCCTGAGGGTCCATCTCACCCAATTTATGGGCTCACCCAAGCTGTTAACAGTGGCTCTTCCATATGAATGGCTGATCTTGGCTCCTGCTTCACAACTTCCTAAATCCTCTCAAACAAGCAACAGCTGGCCTCAGTGAGCTCCAGGCTGGGCATTACCGTTATCCAGCCTAGATTCACAGCTTGGCTTCACTTGGGAATCTCCAAGGCCAGCCCAAGCAGCAGCCACTTCAGATGGCTTGATAGTGCAGGTAGAGTTGCCTGTGGCAAAACACAGGTGGGAACTGACCTTGGCCTGCACCACCCAGGAAACCCCTGGGCCAACACACCCAGCAGACAGCTACAGACCATGTCAGAGCACCACCACCCTGCCCCTGAACAGCTGATCCTACATGGAGGGTGGAGGTTGGTGGCCAGTGCTCACAGCCAGTCCTTGCAGCTGACTGGCCTTAGTAAACCTCTCCCATTGGTCTGCTAACAGCAACCAAGCCTCCACTACAAGAGGAGGGTGTACTTTGCCCACATGAAGGGTGTACCTTAAGTACCCTGCATGGGTGATAGGGGAGGCTGTGCCACTGGACCCTAAGGACACCTACTACAATACAATAGGCCATGACACCAAGACAGGGAGTCATAGCAGCTCTACCTAGTACACAGAGACAAACACAGGGAGGCTGCTAACATGAGAAGACAAAGAAACATAGTCCAGATGAAAGAACAGATCAAAACCAGAAAAAGAAATAAATGAAATGCAGATAAGCAGCTATCAGGGGCAGAATTCCAAACACTGGTTATAAAGATGCTCAAGGAACTTAGTGAGGACCTCAAAAGCATAAAAAAGATCCAGTGAGAAATGAGGGATACATCAATTACAATAAAGAACAATTTACAGGGAAGCAAGAGTAGAGTGAATAAAGCCAAGAATCAAATCAATGATTTGCAAACAAACAAAACAAAATTAAAAAACAATCAGAATAACAACCGAAAAAAGGAATCCATAAAAATGAGGATAGTGTTAAGGAGCCTCTGGGGAACTCCAAGTGTTCCAACATTTGCATCATAAGGTGTACCAGAAGAAGGGAAAGAGCAAGAAATTGGAAATCTATTTGAAAATTAATGAAAGAAAACTTCTCTAATTTGGTGAACGAAATAAACGTGCAAGTTCAGGAAGCACAGAGTCCCAAACAAGATGGATGAAAAGAAGTCCACTCCAAGACACATCATAATTAAAATGCCAAAGGTTAAAGATAAAGAGATTCTTGAAAGCAGTAAGAAAAAAGTACAGTTACCTACAGGGGAGTTTTCATAAGACTGTCAGCTGACTTCTCAAAAAAAACTTTGGAAGCAAAAAGGGATTGGCATAAAATATTAAAAGTCATGAAAAGCAGGAACCCTGAGCAAGATTTCTCTACCTAGCTAAGTTATCATTTAGAATCAAAGGGCACATAAAGTACCTCCTAGACAAGAAAGGAACTAAAGGAGTTCATCATCACCAAACAATTATTATATGAAATGTTAAAGGAACTTATTTAAGAAAAAGAACAATATTATGAACAATAAAGTGGCAATAAATACATATCTATAAAGAGTCTAAAAAACAAACTAAGGAATCAAGAAGAACAAAGACAGAATCAGGGATAAGGAGGCATGTTTTGATGGCTGCCAGATGGGAAGGCCATGGGGGAAATGGGTGAAGAAGTGAGGGGATTAAGAAGTACAAGCCCTGGCTGGTAGCACAGTGGTTAAGGCGCCGGCCTGCGAACCCAAAGGTCGCAGGTTCGATTCCCCAGCCAGGGCACATAACCAGGTTGCAAACCAGGTCTCCAGTCAGGGCTGTGGCTGGAGGCAGGTGAAACGCAACCATACATTGATGTCTCTTTCCCTCTCTGCCTCTCTCCCTTCCCCTCTTTCTAAAAAATAATGAAATAAAATATTAAAAAAAAAAAAAAGAAGTACAAATAGTTACAGAATAGCCATGGGAATGTCAAGTACAGTACAGGAAACAGAGTAGCCAAAAGAGTTCTACACATGATCCACTGACATAAACGAAGGTGTGGAGACTGCCTGAGGGAATGGGGACTGCTGTGTGGAGGGGTGCAAAGGGGGAAATATTAGGACTACTATAATAACATAATCAATAAAATGTAATTTAAAAATAAAGTTCATGCCCTGGCTTGTGGCTCAATGGATAAGGTGCCGGCCCGCGAACCCAAAGGTCGCTGGTTCGATTCCCAGCCAGGGCAACATAACTAGGTTGTAAGCCAGGTCTCCAGCTCGGTCGGTAGCTGGAGGCAGGTAAAAGGCAACCATACATTGATGTTAAAAAAAAAAAAAAAAAAAGTTCATGTTAAAATGCAAGAGTCCAAAGAAAACAGACCATTTAAGCATTTAAGACAGTCAGCTAACATTAACAAAGTACCCATTTTATATTGATCTCTTATATTTGGGAAGAAAAAAACCAAAGGAAGGAATTTCCCTGACCTTGAGTTTAATTAATTCATTTATTCATTCAACAAGTATCTACTGAATACCTAGTAGGTGCCCAAGCGTTCTTCTAGATACATCATTAAACAAAACATTAGTCAACCTCATGGAGCTAAAGTGGGAAAAGATGCAGAACAATGGTCTAGACAACAATTAACAATAAATATAATTAGTAGCACACTAAGGGTAGGACGGTGGAAGTTATCAACCTTGGTGCAGGCAATATTGGAATGTTTTGCTAAGAATTTACAGACAACCTACTGAATGGGAGAAGGTATTTCCTAATGATATATTTGATAAGAGGTCATAATCCAAAATATGTGAAGAACTCATACAATTCAACATTAACAACATGGATGATTCCCTGAGGGCATTATGTTAAGTAAAATGAACCTGAAAGAGAAAAACAAATACTAGATGATCTCATATATGAAATCTGAAAAACCAAACTCATAGAAACAGAGAGCAGATTGATGGGGAACAGAGGCCAGGGGAGAGAGTGGGGTGTAAAATGGGTGAAGGGGGCCAATAGGTACGAACTTCCAATTATAAGATAAATATGTCCTGGGTATGTAATGCACAGCATGGTGACAATAATTAACAGTACAGAATATATATTTGAAAGTTGCTAAAATTTCTTCATTCCTTCCTCTGCCAAGCCATTCAGAATTTCAATTCTCTTGGACTATATGAGACCTTGGCTCTGCATGGTAGAGGAACAAAATACAAAGATCCTCAATTCCTGACACTGTGAAGTGTCAAATCAGTCCTGTACTTTTATGTGGAGAATAATAAACTTTCATCTTGTTTAATGTACTGTTATTTTACATTTTCCGTCACTCAGAGCACATCTTAATCCTAATACAAAATATAACCTAATAACTCTTCCCAAAAGCAAGCTGCATAAAAGAATAACAACTCTTGATGACACCCATGTGTTCATAAAAGAAGTGCAGAGTAAAGTGTGAACTAGCTTGAGAAAAACCTGAGTTTTAGAATCAGCTCTTCCACTTCCTATGAAAACCTTGCCAAGCTACTTAACATAGCCAGACCTTAGCTTCTTGTCTCGTAAATGGTAATAAGTTCTAAAGAGTTGTGAAAATTAAATGTGAAGAAGTAATACTTTCTAAATTGTAAAGTGCTATAAAGTAGCAGTATTACTTTGTTAATTGTCCCCTCCCCCAGACTCTTCATTTAGATTTGGGCATGAGGATAGGTTGCAGTACATCCAACACCTGTCACCCCAGAGATTTATTCAGTAGGTGTAGCAGAGGACCCATGAATGTTCATTTTCAACAAGCACCCCCTAGAGACGCTGTTGAAAGTAGTCTGTCCAATATACCTTAAGAAGCACTGCTCTAAGGATCAGAGCCTCTATATTCTTGCAATACTCTGCTTGAGCACCCCAATATTTTAAGATGGTGATAACACAAGGATAGTTTCAAAGTTTCTCCAGTGCTTTAACTAAATGCCAAGTGCCCAAAAGATAATTTAATAATGTTCTATGGAACTGATGAACTGAAGTGGAAAAAGACAAAGTGGAACTGAATCAACTGACCCACTATGGACTTCAATTTCTGGCCAACATAAAGTAACAGAGATCAAATTTTACTCTTCTGTCTGAAACAACTAAAGTTTTGGATGAAGTACAGGCAACAACGGTTTTCAAGACACTGGATATTAGGTAATAAAAGACATGATTCCTCAGAAATAATGGTAGACAAAGCGGTGAGTCTTTCCACTGCCCCAGATTACTTCTTGAGAAGTGCTAGGAGTAGTCTGGGCAGATCCTGGCAAGGTGTCCCTGAGTTAAAGGGACAGAGTTGCAGTTCAGAAAACCAGAGGAGAGAACTCCCGATAACCAGAGACTCCTCAAGTCTTCAGCATACATGTACAAGCAAACTATCAGAGGCTGGGCAAAAGAATCACTTGGAAGCATTTATGGGAACGTAAGAGCAGAAAACAGTGCTTATTCTCATTGGCCAGAGTGAAAAACCTGATAGTTTACAAGGCACTGGTAGAGTAACCGGAAGAGTTTTGCCCCAGGAGTGGGAAAAAATTAGCCCTTGATCAAATGCTGTTTTGGTCCCACCTGACAGAGCTTAAAAGCAAGATTCATAAAGATCAAACTGTTTCCAGACAGCTAATCCCAGAAAAAAAGCTCAAGAATATTTAATATAAATAGAAAAATATACTGTACCCCACAGGGTAAAATTTACAACATCAGGTATCCTATCAAAAATTACCACACAAGCCCTGGTTGGTGGCACAGTGGATAGGCCTGCAAACCTAAAAGTCGCTGGTTCAATTCCCAGTCAGGGCACATAACCAGGTTGCAAGCCCGGTCTCCAGCCAGGTCTGTAGCTGGAGGCAAGTGAAAGGCAACCATACGTTGATGCCTCTCTCCCTCTCTGTCTCTCTCTAAAAATAATAAATAAATAAAATTTAAAGACACACAAAAAACAAAAATTACAAGGCATGCATAGAACTACTATTTTAATATATTTAAAAATTATTTTGAACTTCCAGTCAAAATGGCACAGCAGGTAAACATTATGCTCACCACATCAAAATTACAACTAAATTATAGAAGCACCACCCTTGAAAACCAGCTTCAATATGACTGAACAGAAGTCCTATAAGGACAGATATAAAGCCACATTGAGACGGAAAGAAGGGGTGGAGAAGTGGAAAGGCCTAGCTTCACACCCATGGATGGCGGCTAAAAATCAGGAGAGATATCTTGGGTGCAGAAGTCCCCTCTCAGGAGCAAGAGGTTGCAGCCCAGACCACCAGTGACAGGAAGAGTAGTCCCCATTACTTCTGGCTGTAAAAACCACTGGGGACTGAGGCTGAGTGAGATGGGGGCTTCTGGTGTCTCAGGCAATTCCTCTTAATGGTCCCACACATAGACTTAGTTGGACTCACTTGCTCTGAGCTCCAGGGCTAGAGCAGCAGCTCCAAAAGTGCCAGGGACATCCAGGGAGTAACTGAATCATCTCGCTTCAGGGCAAGGGCTAGAGGGGCAATTTCTCTGGGACTAACCTGCTGGCAACTTTATTGACTCCTCCCCCAACAGAGTATACAGGGGGACATGATCCTTCCTTTGCTGAGCCCTTCCCCACCTAGCATGCAAATGCAGTTGGGCACCAAATCTTAGCCTCCATCAAACTTGTCCCCACTGGTGATCCACTTAAGAACCCAACTTGAGCACCAGCCCAAATTTCTTTCAAAGGCTGTTGCTCACAAACTGGCAGCCTCAGCCCACACTGCAAACTTTCCTGAAAACTCCCACAAACTCCAAACAAGCAGTGGTTGGCCTTGGCATACCCTGTTCCTCCTGCAACTCAGATCCAGCTGGCACTAGTGGCCTAGTTTCACAGCACGGCCTCTCCCAGGTGCCCCCACACCAAGTACAGGCAGCAGGTCACTTATAGCTCCTAGTGGGTGGCCCTGGGCTGGGCACAGGCAGTAGTTGCATTAGGCCTACACTGGATCCTCTCCCCAGAGTCCCCAAAACCAACACAGCAGGCAGCCAGTTCAGACCACATTGAGGCACCACCCAACTAGCTCCCCAAATGACACAACCTGAGGGTGGACTCAGCAGGCACGAGACCTGCTACAGTGAATTCCACTCTGTGGAGTCAGACCTGGAACTACAGCTCATCTGCTATCGTCACAGTCAGTCCTCACAGCCAGTCAGGCTAAGCCAAAACCCTCCCACAGATGTGCCAACTCTAACCAAAGTTCTACTACAATAGAAGGGCACAAACAACTACAAAAGAGACACCCCTGGAGCATTGCCCTTAGATGACCAGGGTGTCTGTACCACTGGGGCCCTTAGGATATTGATTACATAAGGGCAGCCTGCCAAGACTGGGAGGAGGAGGAGGTCTACCTAATACATAGACACACACACACACACGCACACACACACACACACACACAGAGGTCCGAGTGAAAGAGCAGGACAAAAGTGAATAAAAAGAACTAAATGAAATTTTTGTAAGGACACTCAATGAGCTTAGAGGAACAGATGATTAAATCAATGAGACATAAATCAAGGAAACATAAAATGGAGATAGAAGTTATAAAAAAAAGAAAAAGAACCAGTCAGAAATAAGAATACAATAACTGAAGTGAAGAATACATTCAATGGAATCAACAGCAGATTAGATGAAGCAGAAACTGGAATCAGTGATTTGGAAAACAAGGTTGAGAAAACAACCAATCAGAACAACAAAAATTTTTAAATAATAAAAACTAAGGATAGTTTGAGAGGCCTCTGGGACAATGTCAAGATTAACAACATTTTCATCCTGACCAGGTGGCTCAGTTGGTTGGAACATCATCCTGTACACCAAAAGGTCACAGATTGGATTCCTAGTCAAGGCACATACCTAGGTTGCAGGTTTGATCCCTAATAGGGACGTTTATGTGATGCAACGATTGATGTCACTCTCTCATGTCAAGGTTTCTCTCTCTCTTTATCTCCACTGTTCTCTCTCTAATATCAATAAACATAACCTTGGGTTACAATTTTAAAAGAGTAACAATATTTGCATTATTGGGATGCCAGAAGACAGAGGAGAGAGAGCAAGAGATTAAAAGCCTATTTGAAGATATAATGACTGAAAACTCCCAAAACTGGCATAGGAAATAGACACACAATCCAGGAAGAACAGAGTTCCAAACAAAATGAACCCCAAAAGACCCACATCAAGACACAGCATAATTAAAATGCCTACAGTTAAAGACAAAGACAGAATCTTAAAAGCAGGGAAAGAAAGGAAGTTAGTTACATACAAGAGAGTTCCTATAAGAATGTCAGCTGATTTCTCAAAAGAAATTTTGCAGGTTGGAAGGAATTGGCACAATATTCAAAAAGGTTAAAAAGCAAGAACACTCCAACCAAGATTACTCTGTCTTGCAAAGCTATCATTTATAATTAAAGGATAAATAAAGAGTTTGCCAGGTAAGAAAAAGGTAAAGGAGTTCATCACCACCAAATCAGTATTACGAGAAATCTCAAAGACTTCTTTAAGAAGAAACAAATTTTTAAAAATATGAATAATAAAATGGCAAATATGCCCTGGTTAGTCTGGCTCAGTGGACTAAGCACCAGCCTGCAAACCAAAGGGTCACTGGTTTGATTCCCAGTCAGGGTACATACCTGGGTTGCTGGCCAGGTCCCCAGTGTGGGGCCCACGAGAGGTAACCACACATTGATTTTTCTCCCTCTCTTTCTCCCTCCCTTCCTCTCTCTCTAAAATAAATAGGATTTTTTAATGGCAAATACTATATACCTATTGATAATTACTTTAAATGCAAATATATCAAATGTTTCAGATGATGTAGGGTGGCTGAAAGAAAACATGGTCATTATGAATACCACCGATAAGAAACTCACTTCAGACAGACACATACAGACTGAAAGTAAAGGGATAAAAAAAGACATTTCATGCAAATGGAAATTTTAAAAAGCTGGGTAGCAATACTTATATGAGATAAAATAATTTTAAAACAAAGGTTATAACGAGACATAAAAAGGATATTTCATATATAATAGCCAAGATTTGGAAGCAACCTCAAGTGCCCATTGATAGACAACTGGATAAGGAAGAAGTGGTACATTATACACTGGAATATGACTTAGCCATAAAAAGAATGAAATAGCAATAGCAAGGATTGGCCTAGCGGGTATTATACTCAGTGAGTTATGTCAGATGGAGAAAGACAAATACCATGTGATTTCACTTTCATGTGAAATCTAAACAACAAATGAACAAAACAGAAACAAACTCCTGTCTACAGAGAATGTTTTGATGGTTGCCTGATTGAAGGACATTGGAGGTCTAAGTGTAAAACAGGAAGGGACTAATAAGTTCAAGTTAGCAGTTACAAACTAGTCATAGAGATTTAAAGTACAGCATAGGGAACACAGTCAATAATATTGTAATAACTATATATGGTGTCAAGTAGGTACTGGAATTATCAGGGAGATCACTTTTTTAAAGATTTAATTCATTATTTTCAGAGAGAAGGGCAAGGAGGAAGGAAGAAAGGGGGAGAGGCATCAATGTATGGTTGTCTTTTACCTGCCTCCAACTAAGGACCTGGCTGGAGGTCTGGCTTGCAACCTGCTTATGTGCCCTGACTGGGAATCGAACCAGCAACCTTTGGGTTTGCAGGCGGGCACCAGTCCACTGTCCACTGAGCCATACCAGCCAGGGCTAGAAAGGTCACTTCTTAAGTTACATAAAGGTCTAATCACTATACTCCAAACCTAAAAATAATATAACATTGACTCTCAATTGTAATTGAAAAATATTTTTTTTTAATTTCCCATTTTTAAAAAAACCTAAGTTTGTGGGGTTTTAATGAATCTTAAGTTTTCTGTTAAAAATATTGTTATTTTATCATTTTACTACCCTGTGTGTTAATCTCAGAATTCCTCATCTGTTGGGGCCCACCTAGGAAAAACATAGAAATTTGGAGTCCCACTCAGGTCAGGCTAAGTCTGTAAGTCCTGACCGGAAGACTGGGAATGCTGGGTACACACGTTTCCATGTTAAACCGGTGGCCCTGGGGGAAGGGGGTAGGTCATGGGAAAATACTTTCGTTACTAGGAAGCCCAGCCTGTTCTCTCACCTATTCCTTTGTTGTATCAACTGCAAAAGTTTTGGGTTTTTTTTTTTTTTTTTTAAATTTTATTGTTGTTGTATTACATCCATCCCTTTTTTGCTCCCCTCTGTCCCCCTCCCCACCCACCCTTTCCCCCCAAAGTCAATCCCACCTGTTGTCCATGTCCATGGTTCCTTTATACTAGGTTCTTGTCTAAGCTGCTCCCCTTCTCTGCCTCTGCCTCCCCCCTGCCCCCAACCCCTTTCCCCCTGACTACTGAAGGCCTATTCCTTGTATTCATACACTTGGTTCTATTTTGCTTGTTGTTAGTTTTGCTCATTATTGTCCCGTAATGGGTGAGATCATATGATATCTGTCCTTCACTGGCTGGCTTATTTCACTAAGCATAATACTCTCCAGTTCCATCCATGTTGTTGCAAAGGGTACAAGTTCCTTCTTTCTTTCTGCCATATAGAATTCCATTGTGTAAATGTACCAAAGTTTTTTAAGATTTTATTTAATTATTTTTAGAAAGAGGGGAAGAGAGAGAGGCAGAGAGGGAGAGGGACATAAATGTATGGTTGCTTTCCACCTGCCTCCAGCCACAGACATGACTGGAGACCTGTTTTGCAACCTTGTTATGTGCCCTGGCTGGGGAATCGAACCTGTGACCTTTGGGTTCCCAGGCTGGCACCTTATCCACTGTGCTACCAGCCAGGGCCTGCAAAAGTGTTTTAAATTTGCACATCTTGACCTGAGATCTCCTTGACCCCTCACTTGTTTTAACATTTCCCTGTAATTAGCATTGATTGGCACTGATTGACAAGCTACATGACTTCAAGTTTACCCCTTTCAATAAAAGACCTTTGGGAACAAAGAACTGGGCCTTCGGCCTTGAGCCACTGGCCAGATCTTTTTCCCCTTACACAAGAGCTGTTTGGGATGGTGTTATTTCATCTGCAGCACCCAGGGATTTACTGTGGGTCAGGGTCTCCCACACTCATCCACAAAACTGAACTTCTATTCCTCCTATGAAATATTAACATTACTATGGTATCGGATGGGAACCAAGACTTCATGGAAACATCATTTTGTCATTTATATAAATGTACAACCACTTTGCTGTGTACCTGAAACTAACATAATATTGAATGTCAACTATATTTACATTTTTAATTTAAAAAATAAGTAAATAATTCTCAGCAAATGATGAAACTATTAAATTTTCTATTCTGATAGCTTTTAATTAATGAAAAAGTATGGTGATGTCAGTGTCTCAAAATTTCTTTTTCATCATGGTATTGTTTAAAGTGTATTCTTAGTAAATACTTGACTACCAAGAAAAGAAACGATTAATAAGGCACTCAATAAGGAAATAAATAAAAAGGGTCTAAAAAACAACACAAAGGTCAATGGACACCAAGAAGTGGTTCTTTGAAAAGATAAACTACATTGACAAGTCTTTAACCAGATTTATCAAGAAAAAAAAGAGGATCCAAATAAAATCATATTCTATTTCTTAATTTCTAAGTAGGGAAATTATTTTAAGCTCCTCCTATAAAAATAAATAAAAGGAGAAAAAATAAGTTGTCAACTAGTTAGGGCATGTCTGAGCAATCCTTGGAATCTAGAAAATATGGTAAAACTTTAATTTGAAAGCAACCTGCAATTAAATCACCTTTCAAAATTATTGTAAAATTAGTAGAATGATTTATATTCAGACATAAAATGGACCAAACTGTTATCATGATAATCATTTTTAGAAGAGCTGGGCTAACAGATGTAAGGAATTCAAATCAAGTTTAAGTTTGTATTTCATTTGCTTATTCCACTTAAATGACAGGTGGTTTAAATATTAATCTTGTTAATAAAACGTTTGCATATTCATTATGAAGCTGATGGCCTTATCTTATTCATTTTCGTAATTTTACTAATTTTACTACATGACTAACCATTTCATTCAAGGGCTTCTGCCTCTCAACATGTGGTCCTAGGATGAACAGCTTAATAAGCATCACCTGAAAGCTTATTAGAACCACAGAATTTTATTCCCCATGCCAATCCTACTGAGTCAGAATTTGCACTTATAAAATCCCCAAATAATTCTATACACACTGAAGTCTGAGTAGCATAGTTCTAAACTGTTGATTTTTTAAAAAGTGTTACAAAAAACTTATTTGCTTCCAAGTTGTGGTTAATTTATCGCCAGATAGTTTTTTAAGAATAATTTAATTCAGCCAAATAAATCAATATACATATATATTTGATATTCTATATAGAATATTTATGTCTCACATTTGACTTACCTCTCAACTAGGACTTCAAGTATTAGAATTCTTGTTGTATTATTCATTTTTTCCTAAAGTCAACATTTTGCCTTAACATATGACCATTATGATGAAAGTCTTCTCTGTAATTAAACAACTAAAATACTAGAAGATCAGATTCTCCACATAATTTCAGGGGGAAAAAAACCCCTCAGAAACCCTCCAAAATGGTTTAACTGAGGTTCAATTTGAAAGTTCCCTAGAGGGAAAAAAAAAGCCAGAATGACTCTATCCTCCAAATAATCTATTTTTATGCTTCACCTAACATATTTTTTATTGAGGGTAGAGGGTAGCACATTTTTTTAAAAAAAAAGAAATTCACATGGCACCTAATGCAATACTTTAGTTGGCTCATCTTTTATTATTACTATTGCATAATAGTCACAGTGCACATAAAATAGAACAATTCTTATTTTCTATTTCTTTTGTTGTTGGTGGTGGTGTTTGTTTAATGATAGACCTAAGCTAACTGATCACAGCAGGTATTATAGTTCAGCACAGATTCAAAGGAAGGTAAAATATTCACTTTTCATAAGCACTGCAAAAGCCAACTTCATCTCTTTTCATTGTAGCTATAGTTTTTTGCCAAACATTTGAAAACTGTTGAAAAGTGCTGTTCTATATAAGCAATTATGAAGAGCTTTACAAAAAGAAAGAGAAAATGCAATAGCAATCTACTCCTTGGAATGGTCAAGTGTCCATGGCCTCTGGGTTGCAGGATAAAGAATCTAAAAGTTACCAGCAGCAATTGAGCCAATGCACCCAAACCTTAGGAGAATGCATTAAGATGTGTTAAGAGGAGGTAGCAAGGAATCTGTTGGGAAGTCTCAAAAATTAAGTATGTTCTCAAAAACCCCCAGGTTTGTTTGTTTTCTTTTTTAGTAAGATCCCATTATAGATCAGTTATCCTTTAATTTAACACTTTATTCACTTCATTTTGCACTTACAGCCTATATAATTTCTCAGATTACAGCATTCCGTAAGAGTACAACTAGGTATTGAATGCCTTTTTTAGGGACCTAGACATATTGACTTAAGGCTTTAAGTAGTGCCCTGAGCTCTAAGATTCTAGAATTTGGTGAACAATTTATTAAGCCCTCTCTCCACTCACATTCACAGCAAAGTCTCTCAGAACTATGCACACTAGCTCCACTTCCTCACCCACCAGTCACTCTTTAGCCCACTCCTATATGGCTTGCACTCCATTCACTCTATTAACATTTCTCTTGACAAAGACCATAAGGACTTTTATGTTGCTAAATCCAATAAACAAGCCATAGTTATCATTTTCCCTTACTTTGTAGCATCATTCAACAAACTGTTCTCTCCCCCCTTGAAATAACTTTCTGTAGCTCTGATACACCTGCACTCTCCTGGTTGCTTCCCCACTCTGTCTCCTCTACCTAACCTACAAATGCTACATTGGAACTTGGTCTTGGACTCGCAGATAATCTCATGACTATAAACATTCCCTTCATGCTGATGACACATTTTCATGATGACAACGTATTTACATCACCAGACCAGATCTTTCTTCTGTATACCCAACTACCTATTCAACATTTCCACACAGATGCTTCATAAACATATTTAAACTCAATACACGCAAAACTGAAGTCTTGGGTTATTCCCTTACTGTTCATCCTCCAATGTTTCTCATCCTAAATCATCTACCCATTTACTCCTGCTAGAAAACCCAAAAGTCCTTTACTCTCACCACTCCTATCCAATCAATCTCCAAGTCCTGTCCTTTGGGCCTCCAAATGATAGCTTTAATACGCTGTTTCTCACCTCTACTTGCCATCCTCCCCTCTCACCTCCACCTTCCAGTCTGTCATCATCACCTCTTATATACCACATTGCAACATCATTCTAAATGATTTTCCTGAATCTACTCATATTCTCCTCCAAATTAGCCACCATGCTTCAGCCTGAATAATATTTCAAAGATGAAAAATTCTCCTCCTTAAAGCCCTTCTGTGACTTCCTATGGGTTTTAGAATAATGCTTATAAGGCATCTGCCTACCTCTCCAGACAACCTCATCTCATGCTATCATTTCCCAAGTTCTCCATAAGCACCAGCCCTACTCTTTTTCTCTGTACATTACACATACTGAGGTTTCTCCAGGTGTAGGGTCTTTGCACATGCTGTGCCCTTTTCCTGGAATAATGGTTCTGTTTTACCATTCTACCCACTGCTGCCAAAATCATACCAACATACACACCTGCACATGCATAATCCAAAACACCCCAGGGTCCACATGCAATAGTCAAACTAGACCAAAAGGAAGCTTGCCTAGCAACACATAATGTTAAAAGATAACACTAGGGCAAAAATAATAACAGCAAACCCTTATATAACTTTGTATGAGGACCTGTTTTAGGTGATTTCTATATTAATATACTCAGTACTCAAAACAATCTGATGAAATAGGTGACATTATAATCTCTAAGATAAAGTAATTAAGGTACAGAAATCATAAGTAACTTCACCACGGTCACAGGTATTCGGAGGCAAAGCCAGGATTCATATGAGTCCTTCCGTGTGAATGCTTGGCTGCCCATAACTTGATTATGGACTATTCAACCCTCCCTTCCACATACGGGATGTGCAACTGGTTTACATAATTATACAGTTAGTGGATAAGTACCAATTCTCCACTAGACTAAAAATAAATAAATGAGGGTAGAGATCATTTACATCTTGTCCACTGATGCATCCTCAACCTCTTGAATAATATCTAACACATAAGTGATGCTCAAAAATATCTACTGAATATATGAATATTAGTTGAGAACATATTGGGTTCCAATCATGTCTTATACTACTACCTAAGAATTTTCTTTGTTAGCTAGCTATCTGCTAACCATTCCTGCACTCCCTAGGTATCCCCGCCTGGCACTCTGGGACCAGCCGCTGGGGTACTTGACTCGCGGGGTGAGCGCCTTGGCCTCTCCTGCGCTCAGGCCTCACCTTCCACGTAGGTGAAGAGGCCATCCCAGTTTCCGGGCCAGGCCCAGACGGCTCTCCCGCGCCCAAGAGCATGAAACGGCCATACCGCTGCAGAGGCCACTGTGCCGCGTCTCCACCAGGAAGCCCAAGACCCTCCAGCTTATTTCCCGCCTCCGCCATGTTGGGCCTCTTCGCGCGCAGCCGGCGGGGGCCTGCCAATCACCCAGCTGATCAATCAGGAAGCCCGGTGACCCAAGACCCGCCCTCCCGTCGAGTGCAAGCCAATGAGCAGGCCTAAAGACTCCTGCTGGGGGTTCTGCGGCCTTAGGTGTCGCTCTGGCGCTAGAGCCATTCTTCTTGGTGGACAAAGTGGAGGTGGTGATTTTCAACTTGAAGTGGGGCTGTGGCGCCCATAAATAATAGTTGGTACTGCCTCTGCAGCATTCAGGCCTCTCCTTCCGTCAGGCAGCCCCTGCCACCGTCCAGCGTCTGGACGGGGACATTTCCGAAAACTGGCCTTTTCCCGGTAACTTACATGTGCTGGGCGATGGACGAGATGGCATTCGCAGGCCGCCAGGGCAACTCTGTTCTTTCGTTAGGCAGCATTTCTGGTGACATGGTCCCTGCACACCTCTAACTCACCACAACACAGGCAGGGTCATTTCCTCATCATCCTGCAGCCCTCAACTCTACTGACTGCCTTCAGGCCCACAAGTTCTCGCCAAAAGAACTTTTGGATGGGATGCTGCCACCAATAAAAGATGTGCGTCTATTTCTCAATGGGTGCTGCAAGGGGTGTGCCTCGCTCTGAATTCTGATTACACACACACATCAAAGGAGACTCATGAGGAATGGTCAAGTCTGCTGTCATTTCTTTGGGCCCCTGAAGAAGCAGCAGGGGGAATGATAATTTTCCTTAATTTGAAACCAGCCGTTTTCATCTCTTTCCATCTAGAGCTACATGGTTTTGTTTTGGAAGCTAATTTTTTGGTTTAAAAAAGAGGAAATTCCAGCCCTGACTGGTGGCACAGTGGATAAGGCACTGGCCTGAGAACCCAAAGGTCGCAGGTTTGATTCCCAGCCAGGGCACATAACCAGGTTGCAGGCCAGGTCTCCAGCCAGGTCTGTAGCTGTAAGCTGGTGAAAGGCAACCACATACATTGATTTTTCTCTCCCTTTCTTCTTCCCTCCCTGCCCTTCTCTCTGAAAATAATAAAATTTAAAGAAAAGTAAATTCTGAAGGACATTTTAACTTTTTATTTTCTTTCTCAAAGGAAACAAGCTAAAGTGCTTGGCCAGTCACTGGCAAAGTGAGAATTCTAACGTAAATTCCCAAAGGTGTGTATGTGATCAGTCAGGTCTGTTTGGGCAGCTGCCTCTTGAGGACAAGAGCTGTCCGCTGAGCTGGTGCGGCGCCCAGGCCGCGCGGCTGAGTAAGGCAGAGCTCCTTCCGGGGCTGTCAGTGCTCCATTCCTTCCAGAACCCTCTGGCTCCACCCTTCTGTGGCTGGCCTGCTGTGTGCGGGTGAGGCTGGAGAGCTTCGGGTTTAATTCCTGCACGAGCTCCGCCCCCAACCCTGTCTGGATCTGTGTGGGTTTGAGTGCAGACTCACCACCTCGAGAACCGCAGCTACCTTGGGCTTCCGCTCCTTCCGCGCATCGCCGGGCCAGGCCCACTGGAGGCCAGGAGCCGCTGTCGGCTTCCAGGGCAGGGCGGGGCGGGGCTGAGCACTCACACAGGGTCAGGGCAGTCTCCGGCAAAGGTAGCTCTTGGCACAACCTCAAAAGCACTAAATGTTCTAGGGGTAGCTCTGGGCAGTGAGAGGTAACAGGAGACGCTTCTTTGCGGAAGTGTGCCTGGGTGAGCTCGCTGCGACTGGAGAATGCAGCAGTTACAGGGAGACCCTGCTGTCCCTCCCAGTCACCCTTCCCTCCACTGATTTAATAAAAAGACACAAAACAGAAACGAGGTAGGTTTAGAAACTAAAGTTTGTTGGGCTCTTGGAAAAGATTTTTTTTTTTTAAGTGTGCCTCTAACACCAGGTACCACTACATGACAGGTCTGGGAAATTTGTAGTTGACAAAGCACTTACACATCTGTTATTTCATTTGTCCTCCCAATAACCTGGTGATGAATTAAAGAACACAGGTTGTTTCTCTCCATTGAATAGACGGAGGTAAAATAAGGTCCTCAGAGTAGAAGCAATTTGTCTAAGAGTGAAGTGTGGGCTCCACAGTCTCTCCATGTGTTCACCCCACTTGCACAGAATTTAGGTATTTATCCAGTCTGTCAAACTGGAAGCAAAACATATAGAAAAATGGAGGTTATATTAACCATACTCATAAAATAAAGTTATAATGCAAACATTTTTTTCAAAACTATGATGTCAAAGGGTATTGAATGCACTGACGATGTTGAGGAGGTGGTAAGCTTTTGCACTGATGAAATCTCTGCACTGTGTAGCTCCGCTAGTCACCATAGTGGTTACAGAAATGGGTAAAGCATGCACCTAACTTTCTAGAATCTTAGGATCTAATAAGGAAGACAGAGGGATCCCGCGATACCTGACGGTGACACTTAAAAGTTATAAAACATGTGTTCAAAGGATTCATATGCAGTAAACATCTATGAATGAAAATGGCTGTGACATTTCAGTCCTAACTTGAAGGGTGAGAAAAAGTTTCCCAAGGGAATCTGGGGAAAAACTGGTATTCAATATGGTGAGCAAGTGGAGGAGCAAAAGTTGCAAAGAAGACGAGGTGTTTTTTAGGGATAAGGCCACAAAGGTGAGTTGGGCAGAAGAGCACTGAACAGCAGCTAAGAAGGGTGAATTTTACTTAGTAGGTGGTAAGGAGCATGGAAAATTTGCATGGGGCAGTGACAGCATTATAATGGGTATCCAGGCAGGCTAATCTTTCGGGGGCATATAGAATAAAATGCATTCAAGGCAAGGGATATTTGTTACTTTTCTTTCCATTAGTCCAGCAGAGCTTGAAGGGGTCAGATTTCAGAAACTGCTTCTGAAGGTCCTTAAATGACACAGCAGTACTCTGTTTAGTATAGTAGGAAATGGCCAGAAACTTGGTTTCAATCCCAGTTCCACCCCTTGCCAGCTGTGTGACCTTGGGGAAATCTCTAAAACAGGGTTAGCAAATACTACTTTATAGGGTCATAGGGAGGATAAAGTAAGATCATATGTGGGAAATTCCTTGGTAAATTACAAAGCAGCAACACATGCTGGCACTTTCTTTTTGCAGGGTTAAAATGACTTTCCATGGCTCCCTAAGGACAGGAGACTGGGAATGGGAGTCTGACATTTGGTCCCAGAGGCACTCTCCTTCCAGGTCCAGGGCTACGGAGGCTGTCAGACACCCTTCACAGGAGCAGATGGCGCTCACAGTTGGGACCCTGTCAGTGCCCAAGGACACTCAGGGCCCTGCTGGGCTCCCACCTGCAAGCTCCCTTCTCAGACATGCACCTGTGCTCGAGCTTCTGTGGTAACCAGTGTCTGCCAAAAACAGATAGTGGCTCTATAGGGAGATTGAAAGCTACAGTTATAACAGAGGCTTTAAAAAAAACACTAATATTAACAAATGTGACTTGACAATTCAAAATGTTCCAGGTGCTGTACTAGGTGTTCATTCTGAACAAAGTCCAATTTATTAACTTTTCAGTTGCTTTGTATCAGTGCTCTGTGTCCTAAGAAATTTTTGCTTACCCTAAGGCTGTACACATATTTTCATGTTTTCTTCTAGATTTTTTTTCACAGTACTTATTTTATTATTTTTAACATTATTTATTTAAAGATTTTATTAATTCTTTTCAGAGAGAAGGGCAGAGAGGGAGGAAGAAAGGGAGAGAAGCATCAATGTACGGTTGCCTTTCACCTGCCTCCAACAAAGGACCTAGCTGGAGACCTGGCTTGCAACCAGGTTATGTGCCCTGACTGGGAAATCAAACCAGTGACCTTTGGGTTTACAGGCCAGTGCCAATCCACTGAGGCACACCAGCCAGGGCCTCTTCTAGATATTTTATAGTTCTAATGTTTATATCTAGGCACATGCTCTTTATTACATTAAATTATACGTAAAATGAAGTAGGAATTAAGGTTCATTTCCCCATATGGTTAAAGAATTAATGTTACACAGGAACAATTCTCAATGACTGATGGAAATTGACATATAAATACCCCAATTTCCTCAGCCCTCGGGTGCAATAACTCTAGGGTTTGTGTAATACCCTATTTTCCAGGGTTCACCCATGGGGTCAGGCTCCAGTAACTTGCTTGGTTAAGAATTATTTTTTTGAATAACTTTTCTTTCTGGACTTCCTCCCCTACCAGTGTCTCTTAGAATCACCTTTCAAATAAATTCCTTGCATTTGAATCCTTGTTATGGGGTTAGCTTCTGGGGAACCCAAACTAAGACAGTGACAAACAAGCAGATATTTAGCTATACTATAGCTACATGCAAGAAGATGGTCCAAAAGGCATTAAGAGGAGAAGTCACTCTCACACCCAAAGAAGACCTTTGAATCCCTTGCTGACCAGATGCAGCAGAATAATAGTATTTGTGATCAGGACCAATAAATGACACGTGACTATGAGCTAACACATCTCCCTCTTAAGAGACCGTTATCAGTTTAAAATGAAAACCTAGACCTAGAGTTTAAAAAAAAAAGCCTGTGAACCCAAAGGTTGCTGGTTTGATTCCCAGCCAGGGCAAATAACCAGGTTGCAAGCCAGGTCTGTAGCTGGAAGCAGGTGAAAGGCAACCATACATTGATGTTTCTCTCCCACTCTGCCTCTCTCCCTTCCCCTCTCTCTGGAAATAATAAATAAAATCTTAAAAAAAAAAAA
Organism: Noctilio leporinus; assembly: GCA_004026585.1. Classification (NCBI taxonomy): domain Eukaryota; kingdom Metazoa; phylum Chordata; class Mammalia; order Chiroptera; family Noctilionidae; genus Noctilio; species Noctilio leporinus. The sequence continues at coordinate 96,666 of PVIW01004339.1, forward strand.
AAATCATTTACTTTACAGAACATCTTTTCTTCCCAAATCCTTTTATACCGGAACTGTTTTTCAGGTAGCTTGAATGACAGAGAGATAGATGCTGGCTGCCTGAGTAGTCGATATCAGTGTTGGAGGAAGGTTGCAGACTGGTTTTGGAATCTTAGCACATCCCTTTCAAAACAGATGAGGGACCCCATACATCCTCCTCTCCAGAGGATATTGAGGAAGCAAATGAAGCTATGGCTTCAGTCTCCATGGGTCTCCAAGATTATAAGGAAATATGCACTTTTACTCTGCCTTCCATAATATCCCTTAGCAGCAGTTCTGAGGACCATAGAGTGACTGACAACTTCAGGGCACTATTGGTGGCTATCCGGTTTCCCCGAAAAAGCCCTATTTCACATCAGTCAAATCAGATGACGTGTCTGCCTCCAAGATGCCAGAGCAGGGGATGCTGTGTCAGAAGGGGATTTTTGCATGGAACTGGACACTTATGCTAGAAAGCAATTATTTTCCAGCTTCTACTCTGTGTCTCCATTTCAGGTAATTGAAAGGCTTTCCATGTGACTGGGCACAATCTCAACCTGTCCATACCTGCTGATTATTCACTCATGAACAAAGATTAACACTGACTCTTTCCACTTATTAACCACATACAGGATAGCCGTAACTGGTGTGGCTTAGTGAGTTGGGCATCATCCTACAAACCAAAAGGTTGAGGGATCAATTCCTGGTCAGGGCACTTGCCTGGGTTGCAGGCTAGGTACCACTTTAAAGACATGTAAGAGACAACCAATTGATGTTTCCCTTCCACATCGATATTTCTCTCCCTTTCTTCCTCCTTCCCTTTCCCTCTCTCTAAGAATAAATTAATAAATAAAATATTTTTTAAAAAGTGTACAGAATAATAAGCTAGTAAAAAATGTCACATCTTACAAAGCTGGATTAGAGTCAGTGATAGAACTTCAAGCAAACCCTAAAAATGACTATGAACTGACCTTAAAAAGAAGGATTACATTTTATTTTTGTTGGACTCCAGAGTTCCTGACACATGGTAGATTCTCAATTTTTTTTTAATGCATGGATTGCAAATTTTGTAATAAAAGTGAAAAGGGTGATTAAAAGTCACTTTGAGTGTATAGGGGTCTAAAACTGGAGGAATGGTTAATAATTCTTTTCCTTCTAATCTCTGCACAAGTTAAAACAAGGAAAAACATCTTTAGATATATCATAAAAAATTGGCACTAGCCCTGGCTGGGTATCTAAGTAGTTAGAGCATTGTTCTAATTGGCCAAGGTTTCTTGTTCGATCTCCAGCCAGGAAATCAGCCAATGAATGCATAAATAAGTGGAACAACAAATTGATATCTTTCTCTTTCTCTTTCTTTCTCTCTCAAATCAATAAATAAAAAGAAAGAATTGGAGCTAAAGCTAAGGAAGAAATTTTTGTATCTCAAAATCTTAATCTGTAGCTGGTATATTCAGTGAATTTATAATCCTGAAACCTGCAAATGAGTTGTGGACACACATAGGAGCATAGACAGGAAGACCCCCTTGAAGTCTTTCCAAATTTGATGCATCTCTTTTTCCATCATTTGTTGCTTGACCCAGGTGAATTTATTTAACTCCTTTCTATAGAGGGAGGCTGCAATATTTGCAATTTATATCTAAGAGGACAGATGAAAGCATCGTAATGCTTTGTGCTGGAGGGTGACTCAGCAGAAGCATTTTTGAGCTTAGTTGTTGAGAATATTTTGAATAATTGAGCCTGCAGCCATTGTGACTGTACCTCTAGCAGATGCTGTGTTAGGATGGGCAGAGGCTGGGGGTCAGAATTTTAGAAGGCCCTAGGGAACTGTCAGGGCTGCAGGTACTGTTCACTCAAACTAGAGGCTTCTGCCCTGAGCGTACTACAATATGATTGCCAATGAAAAGAAATTTCCCCAGGGAATCATTTTAACAATAAATTGACAGGCCCAGAGGAAGAATGAATTTTTCTTGAGTGATTATTTGAGTTCAACTAATATGTTCATTCACATATTCAGCAAGTATTCATTGTGCTTACTCTGTGCCAGACACTAAGCAAGGTAGCAAAGAAACAAATCTGAATAGAAGACAGCTCTTCTCTTGAAAATGCTTACGTTCTCGTAAAGGGACAGACACAAGGACAAATAACTTGCAGTATAAGGTGAAAGATGTTCAGTAAAGGTACAAACCTAGTATTGTGTTGGTGCAAATGAGCAATTCATTCAAACAGCAGCAGTTAGAAAGTTTGCAAAAGGGTGGAGAATGTTTTGTCTATGGTAAAATTCATGTAATATAAAGTTCATAATTTTAACCATTTTCAAGTGGACAACTCAGTGGCATTTCCTATATTTACAGTGTTGTATAACCATCACCAGTATCAAGTTCCAGTATTTTCATTACCCCCAAAGGAAACTTTATACTCATAGGAAGTCACTTCCCATTTCTTCCTCCCCCCGGCTCCTGAAAACTAGCAATCTGCTATCTGTGTCTATGGATTTGCCTATTCTGGATATTTCATACAAATGAAATCATACAATATGTGGCTTTTGTGTGTTTAGCTTCTTTAACTCAGCATAATGTTTTTAGCTGAGTAATGTAATAGCTTTTTATCAGTAATTCTTTTTAATGGCTAAATCTTTAATGGAATGGAATAACTTATATTGCATTGCATACATGTACCACATTCATCAGTTGATGGACATTTGGATTGGTTCCACCTGAGCGGGGACTTTTAAACAAAGCTTTAGTTCAGAATACAAATGGTTCTGCTATCCTCTGACAAAACAAAGCAATACAGGCATCAGGCAGGCTAGCATAGTTAGGTTCACTCCTCAACCTCTTCCATTTCCAGGTATGTAGCAATAACAAGTCAAATGTAAAAAGACATAGCTAGGCTCAAAGGCAAGGTAAGCATCTGTGGGACCAGAAATCCACAACGGTGAGCAAGGATGAAGCCAGAGGCATGCTGGCTTCCTGGTCTGGACCCAGGCAATGGTAGCAGCAGAGAAGTAGGAACCAAACAGTTCCATACCTGGCAAAGAATAGCCAGGCTTCCTATGTGAAGCCAGGAGCTTCCATTCAAGGGGGGTTAGAAAGGCTGTCACACTGTTACTTGGTGTAACTGCTTCTATAAAAATAGGACCGAAGAAGGCAGGTGGACAACCACAGCCCCAAGAGCAGGGCCTGAGCCAAGTCTCCTGTAGGCTCTGAGACTGGGTATCCCCAAACTGTTGGCAGAGGAGAAATGCTGAAACACATCCTTACTTGGTTTTGGACTGGAGCCTGGAAGGAATGGGGAGGGGAGGGTAGCAGGATACCCACTCCATCACTAGAAAGTAGGAAAAAGATGAAGCAGAAAGAGTCCCACTTAAAATGACTAATTGTTTCAACTCTCATATTATAAACAAGTATTCTTACTGTAGTCTAGCTAGCACCATGTTTTTGTTGTTGTTGTTATTGTATGTTAATTTGATGGGATTTTTAAATTTTGTTTTTATTTTTATTTTTGTGATTCTATGCTTTTTGTTAGTGATTTCACCATTTAAAATGGCTACCAAATGGCTGAAGTGGTGCCTTGCATTCCCAAGAGTTCAAGAAGTTGTGATGTGTCTTATGGAGAAATTTCTGCTTTTGATAAGTTCCTTCAGATATGAGTTATAGTGCCTTTGTGGTAAGTTCTATGTTGATGAATCAACAACGTAAAGTATCTTTAAACAGAAACACACATAATATCAGGTTATATATTTATTGGTTGATGTAAATGTTGTGACCAGAAGCTTGTAGGAACATAGTTTGGCATTTACTAATTCAGTGGTCAATTTACACAATAAATAAAATTTCAAATAATTACTAATACTGGCCTCAAAAACTGTTTTAATTATATTAACATTGGCTCAAAACTTTCAGGACAGACTATATATACGCATGTATGAAATGCAGCACAGAAATTTGTTTAAGATGTAGAAAAACAACTATTCATGGTAAAAAATACTATTTGTGTTAAAAATGTGAAATAGAAAGTAAAGAAGTGTAATGAGATGGAAGATGAGAAGTGTTCAAAGAAGACTACAATTATGACAAATGTCTGATATGGGATTGAAGTATTTGGTAACAGTTTTGTTGGAAAAGTGAGGATTTCAGTATGTATATGTTTAAAAAGTTATAGAAATTACTGAAAACGGAAGTACAATCTATACATCATTCTTAATTAATAGACTAAAAATATATTAGCAGAAAGAAATACATCTATTATTATTTTTATTAATTTTATTTATTGGGCCCTGGCTGGTGGCACAGTGGATAAGGTGTGGAACTGCTAACCCAAAAGTCACTGGTTTGACTCCTGCCAGGACACAGAACCAGGTTGCAAGCCAGGTCTCCAGCCAGATCTGTAGCTGGAGGCAGGTGAAAGGCAACCATACATTGATGTCTCTCTCCCTCTCTGCTTATCTCCCTTCCCCTCCCTCTAATAATAATAAATAAAATTTCTTTGCAAAAATTTTTTATTGATTGACTTTTAGAGGGAGGGGAAGGGAGAGAGGAAGAGAGGAAGAGAAACATCAATGTGTGGTTGCCCATCATATGCCCCAACCGGGGACCAGGCCAGCAACTCAAGCAGGTGCCCCAGTGGGAATCTGGCGACCCCTTAGCTCACAGGCTGGTGCTCAATGAACTGAGCCACACCAGCCAGGGCAAAAAGAATTTTTTAAAAAGCTGGTAAATAGAAATGATACATAAGCTGGTACTAAAATTTCAAATATATATAGTCAAAAATATAAATAGTTGAGATTATACTTACCCATTAAAAACAAATTATTAAATTGGATTTTTAAAAAGATTTTATTTATTATTTTTAGAGAGAGGTGTAGAGAGAGAGGCAGAGAGGGAGAGAGACATCAATGTATGGTTGCCTTTCACCTGCCTCCAGCTACAGATTGGGCTGGAGACCTGGCTTGCAACCTGGTTCTATGCCCTAGCTGGGGAATTGAACCAGCGACCTTTGGGTTTGCAGGGCTAAAGTGAATTTTTAAAATCTAGCTATATGCTAAAATTTATTATAGTATATAAAACTAGAGCTATAAAGCTATCAACTAGAAGAACACTATACTAAAAAGCATTCAAAGTATCAGATGAAGACACCATACATACCGTATATACACACACACCAGAAAAGTAATGACAGATTATAAATTGAAACATAAACATAATATAATGTTAAAAGTATTAAAAACAAAGGAATAACTGAGAAGACCGAGTATATTATCATATTAATATATGTAGATATCAACTCACCAAAAAGAAAAAAAGACCATGATCACAAAGCAAAGTGGAAGAGAAGTTTCAACAAGTTTCCAAAGGGGAGAATTTCATGAGAAAGAATAACTGATAGGGCAAGGGAAGCTACAGCCTGGAACATACTGGCAGGATGATATAGTCGATGAAAAAGCCAGAAACCAACAGAGATGACATGTACTTCCGGAGGGCAGGAGTAAGATGTGGGGCTGAAAACAGATAGATTAATTGAAAGTCAATGATTTATAACTTGAACATATAACATCTAACCACAGGACATCTCTCCCCAGGCAGGGGTCTTTCATGGAGAAACTGAGTAACTCCTATTTTTCTGGCATATGGGGGCTACTCGCAGTAGAAGCAAACTTCCTATTTGATAACCTAAAACAAAGTTCACCAATTCTAAAGCTGAATGCATTATACATTTAGCTCCAATATGCTTTTTAGTGCCTCACTCTTAAATAATAACCAACAATTTATATTATCAGACATTTGAGAAAGAACTCCACTGTAATAAAGAAACTATAAGAAAGGATAAAAATGACCCCAGAGAACAGAGTCACATGGAGAGGAGAAGAAAAAACATAATTAAAAGCTTAAGAGAGACTTGAAAAGCTATTTTTTAAGAAGCAACAGAGTAGAGAATACTCTCAGAAAATAAAATATATGTTGGACAAATACAAAAGAAAATCAAAGAGTGGGAAATAAAGTTGAGGAACTGTCCCAGAAAGTGGAGAAAAAGTCAGAGACAGCATATGCAACAAAGGGTAAGACTGTCTGAGAGCTCTGGTGGGATCCTATTTAGCCATTCTAGCATGTGACAACCTGGAGGTGTGAGATGGCTAACCAATCTTGATCAGTGGAAGCTGGGAACCCATGGATAAAAGGGCTCATCTTCTATCCCTGGGGGCAAACAACTCTATGGTGCTTCCTATATAGTTCTTAAAGAAATCTTCAGTAGGATGGAGCCCCACTAGAGTTGCCTAAGGTAGTGACCAGTTAGACATATTGAATTGACTTTTCCTCTTTCTTTCACCTTTCCCATTCCCCTACCCTCTGTTTCCTAAGATCACTTCCAAAAATAAACTACTTGCACACAAAACCTTATTATCTTGGCCTCTGCTTTTGGGGGAAATCTAGGTAATTACACAAAGGGTTCCCAGATTTATTATAATAAAAAAATGTCCTGCCAACAAGTGGGATTGACTTTGGGGGAGGGAGGGGGAGGGAGTAGGTGGGTGGGGAAGGGGACACAGGGGAGTAAAAAAGGGATGGACGTAATACAACAATAAAATAAAATTTTTTAATAAGTCCTGCTTTATTCTTTCATGCATTTCCATGTGACCATGCATGAGTTGCTCTCTAGGACATACATCTAAAAGTAAAATTCCTGAGTTGCATAATGTCTGCATTTCCAGTTTTACTAGACTTTGCCAAGTTATTTTTCCATGTAGTTGTAGTAATTTACATTGTTGCTCCCTTTTTTTCCACGTTCTCTTCAATACTGATGTTGTCTGATTTTAATTTTTGCCGATAACTTAAGTTTCATTATTGTCTTGATGACCATTTCCTTGATCACCAATAATATTATGTACCTCTTCACATGCTCATTGTTCATTTTGTTTTTATCTTATAGAATTGCTTTGCTCATATCCTTTGCCTGTTTCAATTGTCTTTTTGTTATTTATTTATATCTGCCTATGTTCTAGATACTAATCCTTTATCTGTCAAATATATTGTAACTGTTTTCTCCTAGTGTTTTGCTCGCCTTCTAATGGTATTTTTTAAATGTATTGATTGATTTTAGAGAAACAGGGGAAGGAAGGGAGAGATACATTGATTTATTATTCCACTTATTTGTGACTTCATTATTTGCTTTTTGTATGTGCTCTGACCATGGGTCAGACCTAAAACCTTGGCATATCAGGATGATGCTCTAGTCACGTGAGCTATCTGGCCAGGGCCTCCTTACTTGTCTTCTAATTTTGCCTATAGTAATTAGATTTTATTTTAGTGTAATTGTTACAGAGTGTGAGAAAGCCAAAATCCCCCACTCACTCTGCAGTTTGGGGTTGGGGGGGGGGGTAAGGCTCAGTGGGCTAGCCTTTGTCCTTTTCACACTAATAAAGTAGGATGGACCTAGGCCCTGGCTGGTAGCACAGTGGATAAGGTGCTGGCCTGCAAACCCAAAGGTCACTGGTTTGATTCCTCAGCCAGGGCACATAATCAGGTTGCAAGTCAGGTCTCCAGCCAGGTCCATAGCTGGAGGCAGGTGAAAGGCAACCATACATTGATGTCTCTCTCCCTCTCTGCCTCTCTCCTTCCCCTCTCTCTAAAAATGATAAATACAATCTTAAAAAGAAGAAAGAAAGAGAGAGAGAGAGAGAGAGAGAGAGAGAGAGAGAGAGAGAGAGAGAGAGAGGAAGGAAGGAAGGAAGGAAGGAAGGAAGGAAGGAAATAAAAGTGACCTTCCCCAGAGGATAATGATGAAAAGGCTTACAGTACTACACAAAATTCTGTCTGTGGTCAGTAGTCAGAACTGTTTGCTGTACAAACTACATCAAAGGGGATTTAAAAGAGGGGGCAGCCATTAGTCTCCTTCCTCTCCTGGATAGACATGCAAACAGGTACTTGCTCTCACCTAGACAGACACCCTGGGCTCTCTCCAGTGGATGACCAGCAGACAGATATGCAACCTGAGAACTCACCTGGTTTGAGAAGGGGGGAGCGAAGGGAGAAAGGGAAACATGCAGCTTGCACAGAGATAGGGAAAATACCTGAGCTGTGGTATAAGGGCTAGGGAGTGTGTGCAAGATACTCCCCTAATTGGGTATAGCAGCTGATGGGGACTTTGAATCTGTAACTGCAATGTGAAACTGTGAACTGTTGTGTTTCTGAAAGATGGTATCTTTTGCTTGTCTGTTTGAGAGCTAGCCTAATCGGACAGGACTGTATATTTCGGGTGCTTTTAAAGGGAGTGGGATTTAACGGCACAATTGCACTTTTAATATAAATCTGTATACCCCTCAAATAACAAAATACCTTTCCTTTTCACCAAACTCTGTTATTAAGAGTCATTCCTGCTGGCGGGCAAATTGGACCCATTAAAGCTAAGAACCACCCCCCACAGACAAGGGTCCTTTTACATAATCAAATCTATTTATTCCTTTATTATTTGTTTTTTCTTTTTTTATCATTTTATAATTGTTCCATTTTTCTCTTTTCATTTTAAGCAATTTTATTTAGAGAACAACAGTTAGCTGGTCAAATTTATGCTTAAGACATTTATCCATGCTTAACTAGATAGGCTATGAAAGCTACTACACCAGTCGGCTAATCTAAACCCTTTTATGTTAAATATGAACATTTCCCCAATACTACTCAAGTCACAACTCATTTACCTTCATCCTTAGAACTGCACAGCCTTGTTATAAATAGTTTGAAAACTTGTAATAAACTATAGAGTTCAAAGAGTAAAGATACTTTAGTTAATGCTCAAAATGGTGTGGCTAGAGGTAAAGCAAGTATTATTAAATATGAACGTAATCTTTATCAATAAAATTTGAATATTTTTTTCAATAAAAAAGCTAGTCCAATATATGATCTTATTCTATAAAGACATATCACTTCCAAATCACAGTGAAAGAAACTTGAATAATTTATCCATTTTTTTCCACTATGTGCCTTTGAGATACCTCACTAAAAACTGGTATTAGATACAACAAAATGTCAATTGCAGAATACTGCAGTGACTGTACTGAGATTGATTGTTATAAACTCTTTGAGTGTTAAATAGTTATACCCTAATTACAGAGAACATTAGTCCAATAACAGAATAGAAAACAGCAGCTGGAAATTTATCTCATTCAATGTTCAGACATACAGTTAACCATTTGCTTCATTATTTTCTGCAGATTAAGACTCATTTTTGTATTGAAATATGTTGGAAATTAAATTCCGGTATTCTTCCAAGCTATTGTATGAAGAGGATGCTGAAGGCCATCACTAGACAGCATACTGCAAAATAAGGACTCTCCCGTTCACCAATTCTGGCACAAAATATACACAACAATCCAGTTTTATTTCTGTCCAGGAGGCAGGGTGCCAGGACCAGATATAAGCACAAGTGCATATGTGCAGCAAAACTACAGTCAACAGACTCTGAAAATTGAAAATAGCAGACAGAGTGAGGCCAGTGAAGCCCCACTTTGTGTTTTTTCCTATTAAATTAACCCAGAGACTTCCAATCAAGATGTTGGCATAGGTGAACATGACTCTCCTCCTTGCACAACCACATCAAAATTACAACTAAATTATAGAACAACCATCACTCAGAACAAGCCAAAATGAAGTTGAATGGAAGTCTGACAACTACCACATCCATCCAGACTGGTAGAAGGGGCAGAGACATGGAGACACTGAGGTGTGGTACAGGCTGGTCTCACATACATACCTGGTAAATAAAAATTCAGGGGGGATATCTCAGGAGTGAGGAGTCCCAGCTCTATACAAGGTCCCCAGCCCAGGGTACCAGTGCCAGGAAGATAAGTTCCCATAACTTCTGTCTGCAAAAATCAGCAGGGATTGAGCTAGTGGAAGAAATTTCTAGAGTCTCAAGCAGTTCCTCTTAAAGAACCCACACACAAATTCACTCAGACTCATTCCTTCTAAACTCCCACACCAGGGTACAGCTTGAAAGGCACAGTGGCAAACAGAGAGAAACTGAAATGACTGGCATCAAGGTGAGAGCTGGGGACAGGTTTCTCAGAGACAGAAAGGCAGGCAGAGCCACAGAGCCAGCAGACAGGTGCCATAACTGAGACTCCATCAACCTGGCTAACACTGTTTGCCCTGCCCAGAAGATCCCCAGAGGCTCCATCCCATTCAACTTACAACTGTCACCAGTATCTTTCCATAAGGAATGGCTGATCTTGGTTCAAGCTTCACAATTTCCTAAATCCTCTCAAACAAGTAACAGCAGTCTCAGTGGGCCCTCAGCCCCAGTACCCTTACCTTTTATTAAGTGGCCCCACGCCCAGCACTAGCAGCAGCCAGCCTAGATTCACAGCAGGGCTTTGCCTGGGAATCTCCAAGCCCAGCACAAGTAGCAGCCATTTCAGGTTGCTTTATATTGCCGGCAGGGTTGTCCTGGGTCGGAAAACAGCTTGGAGCTGACCTTAGCCTGCACCACCTCGGAAACTCCAGGGCCAGCGCACCTAGTGCACAGCTACAGACCACGAAGGAGCACCATCACCCCTACCCCTCCACAGCTGATCCTCCAGGGAGGGCCGAGGTTGATGGTCGGTGGTCAATGGTCACAGCCAGTCCTTGCAGCTGATTGGCCTGGGTAAATCCCTCCCATTGACCTGCCAACAGGAACCAAGGCTCAACTACAAGAGGAAGTTGTACTTAGCCCACATGGAGGCGCACCCTGAGTACCTCCTTGGGTGATAGGAAAGGCTGTGCCTCTAGACCCTACAGGACACCAACTAACTATATTAGGCCAAGCTACCAAGGCAAGGAGTCATAGCAACTCTACCTAATATATAGAAACAAGCACAAGGAGCCTGCCAAAATGAAGAGACAATGTAACAAGGCCCAAATGAAAGAACATATCAAAACTCCAGAAAAATAACTAAATAAAATGGAGATAAGCAATCTTGGGGGATGCAAGTGAGGGATACTTAGGAAGGGGACTTGTCTGAATGTGGAGGAAGAGAGGAGGGGACCCAGGTGACTAGGACCTGCACACTCAAGGTCACACCTAATTCAAGTGCATGTGCGTTTGCATGCACGTAGTATCATAGAGAACATGAGGAACACTCAACTCAGATTCACTAATGCACTTCCCTGTTCAGTGAGATCATCACAACCATGCCTGCAAGGCTGCTTTCTCCTCTTACCCTTGTGAGAATCCTGTTCTCAAATAGGATATTGTTTGAGCTATCTATTACAGATGGATTTACAATAGATCTAACTATCTAAGTGGCTCTCAGCCTAGAGTATGCGACCCCTCCTCAAGAGGAGGTTTAAAAACATGCAATTTTCATTTGTTACGTGATCTGGGCCTGCTTCTGACCTTTAATGCTCAGGGATGAGTTGCTAAACATCAAGCAATAAAAAATATCTTACCCAAAATACCAACAGCACTGCTTCTGAGAAATAAGGGAAGAATCTTGTCATAAAAGAGCCCTAGGTTTGAAACTCAGCTCCTCCCCTTCTCAGATGGGGCAAGTTAGTGTTTTTGATTCTCAGTATTTACACTTCTAAGATGGGAGTCCATCACCTGCCTCCTCCGGCTCTTTGGAGGATTCTACAAGGCCACCCAGTGCCTCATCTGTAGGGAATTCTGGGTGAAAATAGTTCCCTTTTCTTATTTAGCATCACAGCCCATTTCTCAGCTTCCTTTTATTTTTTTAAAGATTTTACTTATTTTTCAAGATAGGAGAAGCAAGGGGAAAAGAGAGAGAAACATCGATGTAACAAATATCAATCAGTTGCCTCTCAAACACACTGTTACTGAGGAAAGAGCCCATGTGCCCTGACCAGAAATACAAACAGCAACCTTCCACTTTGCAGACTTTGCAGAATGATGGACAATCAATTGAGCCACACCAGTCAATGTTCTTGGCTTCCTTTTACAAGTCATGAACTAGTGTGCTAATTTCCAAGACGCAAATTTTGCCCCTGCCCTTCTTATGATGCTAGGCATAGAGCAGGTCTAGGCAGTTCACTGTATCGTGTGAGTGATTGACTGTGAAACATCCCTTGAAATAACTCCTGAACAGCTTGTGGAAGTTGAGCTGTCAGACATTCCAGCTCAGGAAGGGCTGTTTCCAGCTCTAGGGGCTGTCAGCCCATTATATTTATAGAGACAGGGGCAGCATGGATGAATGGATAGTTCAAGCTCCCAAATGAGACTGAAATTATGGAGATGCCAGTGGCTGAATTTCCTTACTTGAGAAATCAGAAAGCTAATGTCCCAACAAGAATGTTCGTAAGCTCCTGGTTTTCAAAGGATTTTTTTAACCCCGCTCTTGAGATGATAGTAAGAGATACTTATTGATCAACTTCCTATTATGTACCAAATACTGAGCAGAACATAATTTATACTACCTCTAAATGTTCATAACTAATTTTCAAGGCAATTTTTGTATTACTCATTTTACAGATGTGCATGTCCAAGCATGGCTAGGTGAAGTAGCTTGCCCAAGATGACACAGCTATAAATGATCTAGCTCACCTTGACATTTGGTCCATCTTGACTCAGATGCTGTCTCTCTTCATTGAATGCAACAGAAACCCAGGGAGACTTCCATTGAGATTTAGTTTTGTTCTCTTTAGTCCATAATTCCCTTAGCGTTTGGCAATGACAGTTCCCTTGAAGCTGTGTCTGGTGGTGGGGATCCCTTTGTCCTGACACAGTGATGCACTGGGTATAAGTGAGGATTCGCTGGCTGCAGGGTGCCCAGCACTGGTGACTGAATGTAGACCTGAAGTTATAATGGAGATTATGAGTTGATTGTGACTTGTAATTCATAACTGCAATTGTGGTCACTAATTTAGTGTAATGGCCAGTGATCCCCTGATTGGTTGGGTGAACATTCAGATTCATTGATGATTATTCCATTCTGCTCATTAAATATTTTAAAAATTATTGCTAATTGTATTATTAGGCTAAGGCTGAGTTCAGAATCCTGGCCTCGGTCTATATATTACTAAGGGAAAAGCTAGTGAAAAGGTTTTGTTAATTCTTCCTGCATATAGAATGTTATTATTATGAGTATAAAAGAGCTCATAATAACATATATATATAGATAGATAGATAGATAGATAGATAGATATAGATATATGTATATATAGATATAGATATAGATACATATTGGTGTATAATACATTTATTAACACATTTACATTTATAGTTTCTAAACTTCCTAAAGAAACACAAGTTCATTATAAAAACTTGAAGTCTGCTCAAATACATCATTTGTTAGCTGTCTTGCCAGCATTATAGCAATACCCTACATTTTTCAGACATCTATCCCTTCCCACCATAGCCCATGGTGGGCCCTGCTTATTCCAGAATAATCAGGATAGTGACTTGGAGATGGAGATGTGACATGACCTACTCAAAGAGACTTAAGCATAGCTTGTCTAGAGCATGCACATGAGAGAGAAATTTCCTCTTCTTCTGAAAGAGCGACAGGAGAGCAGTGCAGAGAGTAGACAGGGAGCCTGGAATTCTGCAGCCATTTGGCACCATGCTGGGAGCCAGCCCAAAGGTAAAGCTGGAGCCTTGGAAGGCAAATCAGAGAGCACAAAGAACATGGGTCCCTGATGGCATCACTGAGCCTCTTACCCAAATCAGCCTTCACCTCCCTGTGACTTTTTAGTTAAGTGAGTCAATAAATCCCCTTTATTTTTCAGGATGATTCAAATTGTGGTTTCCATTTCCTATAGCTGAAAGCAAAGTTGGGTGGCTGTTGTTAACTCCCATAGAAATCTGGTAGGAAAATATAGCAAGCTCATATCAGCCTTCTATCAAATCAAGGTACATTGTGAAGGCCATAGGGCCAGCATGGCAATGTTTAACATGGCCCTTCAGCAAGAGGACAGATTGTGCTGAAAACTAGGCCAAGGTTTTATTGCAAAGGAAGATGAATTCACAGTCCTAACACGTCTGTGCTAAAATCAGCACCCTGATAAAGTGAGATTGGGACCCTGATACAAGGATAGAGATATCTGGGTAGATGCCTTTGAGAACCTGGAATAACTCTGAGCCAGCAGGGGTGCCTCCCACACTTGCTAGGAGTGCAGACACCATTGCTTCCCAACACCAATAACTGGGGTCAGGTCTCAGCATGACTTCAATAAGTAAGTATTATTGCTGTGGAATAAAGGGATTATCCTCCAAAACTCACTGCAGGATATGGCAAATATGTGGAAAAAAACCTTATGTGAGAATGGATCTCAAGCTACCCGAAAAAAGAGGTTGAAATAGAAGACTGATATGTAAGATTTAATGATAGAGGTACTTCTACGACTTCAAATTTAACATCTTGTCAAGAATGCCTGGAGTTGGTCCTAACATACTGCAGCTCCTTGAAACTTGAAACCAATGATGGTCTATAGGAAATAAGGCAAAGATACTCTAGCAGAGCATTAAAAAGGAGGTCAAAAACCTCAGAGAGCTAACATGTTCAAATGGATTTATTATGTAATACCAGAGAGCTCTCCTGCTGACTATGCACCCTAGGAAGGCCCAGCAGATCCTTCCCTCACTGAGGTAATGAGGACTATGCTAATGAGCGGACTCAATGGTGTCTGTCTTCTGTAGGTCAGGGTTGATGATAAGAGATGCTGCTAATGAATGGGGATCCCTAGTGTCAATGGAATGATAGAATTCTGTAATAGGTCAGGAGGCAGCATTTACCTTTCAGAAGCCATGTGGGTATAATTACCATAATGAACAGCAAGGCTAGATGGAAATCAAGGGCCATGATCCATGGGGATTGTGGTAATGGCTAACAGACAACAATGTTTCTAGGGGTGAGATAAATGGAAACCAATGAGGATGTTGCTTAACTACCATGATCAAAAGAGATCCAGAGATGGGAAACAGAAGGTTGATTGCAATGGGAAAATATCATCATTTATCATCTGTTTTTTAAAGCTGAGCCAGTTTCAGAGCACTTGGTTGAAAGGGGCTAGATCCCTTTGAAGACCTCTGCAAAGTCACACCAAGTGTATCAGCAGATATTCTCCTAATCCTTCCTCCAAAGGAACCTACAGACATTTATCAGAGTAATTGTGCACTGAATGCAAGGGAATAACCAGATCTTGGAAGGCTGTTAGATATAAGTTCTAAACTGACACTGACACCATATGGACCCAAAAATGCCACCATGGTCCCCATGCTTAGGAATGATGTAGATGGAGGCCAGATGTTACATGGAGTCCTGGTCCAACTCCATTTCTCTGTCTCTGAGTGCATAATTGAGATGGATATCCTTAGCCACTAGTTCCCTAGCCTATGAAGTAAACATTATTATAGTAGGGAAGGTCAAAAAGATGACTGATAACTACTGATCTCCAACCAAGAAAATAAATTAGAAGAAAGTAAATTAGAAGTAATACATCCTGGGTGGATTAGCAGAAATTAGTGTCATTCTAAAGGACTTCAAAGTCAAATGGACCAAGGCAAGTGATAATAGATTATCATAAATTTAAACAACCGGTGAGTCAAATTCTGGCTACTGTGCCAGATATGGTGTCTTTACTGAAAGACTAACACAACCTATGGTACTTGGCACACACCCATTGAGCTGGTGAATGGGTTATTTCTAATCTCCATCAAGAAAGTGTATGGGCAGCAGTTTGCCTTTACCTAGGACAGAGAGCAGTATACACTCATGGAATTGGCCCAGAACCAGATTAGCTGTCATCTTGACATTACACAAAACTTCATGCTGGTCCACTATATTGATGAAACCACATTCATCAGAGCTAGTAAGTGGGAATGATGAGTATTCTGAAAGCCCTGGTAAGATATCTGCGTGCCAGAATGTGGGAGATAAATACTGCAAAAGTTTTAAAGGGCTAACATACCCATCAAGTGTTCAGTTGTCCAATAATCTGAGGAATGTTGGAATATCCCCTCCAACGTAAAGGAGAAACTCTTGCCACTTATACTCTGTAGCATTAAAAAAAAGAACACAGTTCTTGGTAGACCTCTTTGAATTGTTGAGATAGCTCATAACAGGGCTGGGAATATTATTCGATCCCATTTGTCAGAAAGCTGCTGGTTTTGAGTGGGGCCTAGAGTAAGGCAGTCTTTTCAGCAGGTCCAGGCTGTAGCAAAAGCTGCTGGGATCATGCAACCCAGCAGAATCAATGGGGCCAGAGGTATCTGTGGTAGATAAGGGTGCTGTGTAGGAGACAGTCTCTAGCAAATTCTGTTAGAAAGACAGCAGTACAACCCTTAAGGTTCTGGAGCAAGACTATGCTGTCTGCAGCAGAGAGATCTCCACCATTCAAGCAACATCTCCTAGCATGGCACTGAGCCCTGGTAGGGACTGCATGTATGACAAGGAGGCATCAGATGATTGTGGAACTACATTTGATTTTCATTAATCAGATTCCATCATATCCAAGTCATAAGCTTGAGCAGCACAGCAACAATCAATTGTGTGGTGGAACTGAAATCAAACAAAGCTAAAGAGTTCAAATAATTTATACTCTTAGGTGTTCCAAATCTCCACGACACCTCCCTCTGTTGCACTAATTCCTTTCCTTCAGCACAAATGAAAAGTCACCTGGGGATTTCTGTATGATCAGCTAATAATGTAGGCAGGAAAAAACTAGATCTGGTTTGTAAATTGAATGTGATGATTTGTTGCTGTAAGCAGAAATGGACTGCTGACACATACAACTCCATTTAAGTCCTCCTAGAAGACAGAACTCTATGCGGTACACCTAGTCATCAACTTTTATGGAAGGATCAGTGGCCTGAGATAAGTGTACCTATAAATATTCCATTGCATGACTATACCACCTTTTGTTCATCCATTCATGAGTTGATAAACATTTAAGTTGATTATACGTTTTGGTGATAATGAACAATGCTTTTATGAACATTCTTATATAAGCTTTTGTTTGAACATGTGCTTTTTAGCTCTCTTGGGTGCAATTTCTGGGTCATATAATAATTTTATGTTTAAATTTTTGAGGAATTGCCAAACTTTTCAACAGCAGCTGCATCATTTTACATTCTTACCAGCAATGTATAAGGTTCCCAACTTCCCCACATCCTCACTAACACTTGTATCTTCTGCTTTTTTTAAATTATAGTTATTCTAGTGGGTGTGAAATAGTATGTCATTGTGGTTTTGATTTTAATTTCCCTGATATATAATGAAAGATTCCAGTTTTTCTCATAAGTTTGACAATAAATTCTAAAAAATAATGTTTGTTATATTTTATGTCTGCGTTTGTAGTGGATATACCCAGAATACTTTTCCTGCCATAACACAGAGCCTTTCCTGCAGTCAAGAATTATTTTTAGAGTTAAGAGGAAAAAATAAAAAAAGATTAACCCTGGCTGGTGTGACTCAGTGAATTGAGCATCAGCCTGTGAAACAAAGTGTCACTGGTTTAATTCCCAGTCAGGGCACATGCTTGGGTTGCCAGCTAGGTCCCCAGTTGGGGGCGTGCAAGAAGCAACCACACATTGATGTTTCTCTCCCTCTTTCTCCTTCCCTTCCCCTCTCCCTAAAAATAAATACAATCTTTAAAAGAAAAAAAAAAAAAAAAAGAGGTAAGAATAGAGATGCATGGCTAGAGAGAGCAGTACGCTTTAAATGAGCTAGAATTTGTATTAGGAGAAGATTTCATATAAAAGTTTTGATATATAGAATAACTTGTATAGAAATGAAATGGCTATTAGGAAGGCAAGAATTTGCTGAGAGATGGGCTTCCTCATCATAACAGAAGGCTCATTATGGGAGCATGTATTTGGAGAGGTATGGGAGCTACTCACACTCTAAGTTCAGATTTTCTCATACTCTAAGTTCACTTTATCCTAATCCCATTTTTGAAGTATGTGATTAGAACTATATCCAAGTGATATCCAGACTACCCTTTGGGTTGTCAGTATAACAAAATAGCTGAAAACTTCATTTATTCATTCAGTCAGTCATTCACTTACTCATTTGTCCAAGAACTAGTTATTGAGCATTAAGGGCCAGCACTGAGAACAGTGGCCACTACTGTTCTAGGCACAAGGTACATAGCAGCCAACAAGACAGAGCAAGTTCCTGCTCTCCCCAGTCTTACGTTATTGCGATACACAGAACCAGACAGCCTCTGAGTGTTCCTGGATTGTCTCCTCTCCCCTTGCACAGAGTTTCCACCCTCATACAGGACAGCTACTTCTTCAAGGAAGCCCTCATGGCACCATCAAAATGCAATTAGAATGATCCAGATAGAAACTATTAAGTGTGCACTTTCACAAAGACCTTCTCTGGACTTAATTAGAGAGTGGTGGCCATTAACCCATTATTCAATCAACAGAAAGGCCCTCTAACCTGACAATTTGGAAATGCAAATGAAGACAGGCACAGTCGGATAGATTTTTAATATCTAAGTGTCTAAAGGCTAGATTACAATTTACTCCACATGCAGTTTATATTCTCCAAGCCTTTTCCTGTAAAACGATTTGAGATACCCTAAGCATAATCATAGCTCCAGGAAAACAAATTAGACAGTACATTGATTACATTGGTTACTGAAAATATGGGGGACCAAGGGGACAAAATGAAGAAAAGTTGGGGCTTATGAGACAGCCAGGATAGAACAGTGTACTTCAACTTGAATAAAAAACAACATAACCAGGATGTCTGGGAACCCAGGTGGTCATGTAGAGGAATACTGCTGCTGATCAGAGCGGTACTGGGCCACTAAGTGCAGTGCTCTGGGTTAGGCTCCATGGAGGAGGCATGGCCTCCCCCTGCAGGCCCCTCTGCAGTGGGCAAAGCCCTGCAGAATGCCATGTCAGAAAGGGCAGAGATATGCTGACTGAATTCTAACGATGCACCCCAACATGAATGATTTGTTAAGGTCAAACTGACCACTGACCCCCAAATAGGTCAGAGTTTCCCCACATTGCCCATTGCCCATGCTATAATATCTCCATTTTTTCCACTTATCAATTCTTGTTTATTGTTCAAGACTCAATTGAAATGTGTTTTGTTGTTTTGCTTTTACCAGATAGCCCACATTGATCTCTCCCTTCTCATCTCACTCCCAGCTCCATCTCCTCCAGCCCTTCTATGCTGGTCATTCTATACGTGACCACCCAACCCTCATTCAACAAATGGCCAATCAGTATTGTTTGAGCTCTTTCTTTGTGCCAGGCCCTGTGCCAGATATTGGGAATATACTGCCTAGTGCACAAGATTAATATGGGTGCTGCTGTCTCTAGCTTGTAGCCTATATCTTTTAGGTGGTTCTCTTCCTGACTGAGAGGTAATAAAACATCAAATCACAAGAGCTAATCACACCATCCAGGGCTTCTAGATCCAGAAGGGCCATCTAGGGAATGTGAAGCAGAACAGGGAAATAAGAGGATCTCAGTCCTAAAGAGCATCAGGGTCAACTCCCCAAATCCAGTTCCTAATTAGACAGTACATTAACTACTAGCTGGACCCTGAGGAAATAATGAGATTGTTTCATTTGCCTTAGTGATGACCAGAGACTATCCAGAAATACTCCTCTCTGGGCTCTGCTGCTTAACCCTTTCTGAACCAAAACTACTGAACCAAACTACTGATAATTGGGCTGAGAGAAATGTAAAAGAGAATGCTCAGAGTCTTAACCTGTGAGGCACATGGTCTAGGTTTTATTCCTGGTTCTGATGATTACCAATGACTAGCCTTGGATCTTGGATGAGTCATTTAAAGTTCTCAGATTCAGGTTTAATTGACTTCTGGTCAAGATGGAGGCAGAGGTAAACAGATAAACATACTTTGCCTTTCACAAAACCACAAAAAGGAATTACAATTAAATCTCAAAACAAATAATACCCAGAACTGTCAGAAAATTAAACTGTATGGAAGTCCAATAATAAAGGATTTTAAAAAGCCACATTCATCCAGATGGGCAGGAGAGGCAGAGACACAGAGGTGGGGTGGAGAGGTGAGAAGATGTGATGTGGTGTGGAGAGATGGTAGCAGTGATAGGATGGGTAAGTGTGGTCCCACATTCTTGTGTGTTGGATAAAAATCAGAGGGGATACCTTGTGAGTGAGCAATCCCAGCCCTAGGCCATACCACACAACCCAGAGTTCCAGTGCTAGAAAGATAAAGCCCCATAGCCTCTAGCTGTAAAAACCAGTGGAAAGCCCTGGCTGGTGGCACAGTGGATAAGGTGCCAGCCTGCAAATCCAAAGGTTGTTGGTTCAATTCCCCAGCCAGGGCACATAACAAGGTTGCAAGTCAGGTCTCCAGACAGTTGCATAGCTGGAGGCAGGTGAAAGGCAACCATACATTAATATAAATAAACAAACAAACAAATAATTTTTTAAAAAACCCAGTGGAGGATAGGGTGGCAAAAGGAACTGCCAATTTTTCAGAAAACTCTATTTAAAGGGGGCTGCACAATCTGAAAATGTACTCAAGCCCACCCACTCTGGAATTCAACACCATGGCAACAACTGGAAGGGTGCCAATTACAGGGATTGAGTGAACTGACTGAAAACAGGGTGAGTGCTGAGAAAACCCCCAAAAGCCAGGCAGCAGCACAGTCCTCTCTGAGAGACTTCCTCCCACACAGAGCCACAAAACAGTGAAGCAGGTTGCCCTACCTTAGAGATTACCTAAGGCTCCACCCCTCACAATTTACTCGTGTCTTTATAGGGAGTTAAAGCAGCTCTACCTAATATGCAAAAACAAACACAGGGAAGCTGCCAAATCGAGACAAAGATATATGGCCCAAATGAAAGAACAGAATAGAAGCCAGAAAAACAACTAAATGAAGCAGAGGTAGCCAACCTATCAGATGCAGAGTTCAAAACACTGATGATCAGGATCTTCAGAGAACTCATTGAGTATGATAACAACATAAAGAAAGAAATGAAGGCCCTGGCTGGTGGCACAGTGGAAAAGGTACCGGTTGGCAAACCCAAAGTTCGCTGGTCCCATTCCCAGGCAGGGCATATAACGAGGTTGCAGGCCAGGTCTCCAGCCAGGTCCATGGCTGAAGGGAAGTGAAAGGCAACCATACATTGATGTTTTTCTCCCTCTCTACCACCCTCTCTTACCCTCTCTCTAAAAAATAATAATAAGTAAAAATTTTTTTTTTTTTTTTTTAAGGGAAGAAATGAAGGGGACAGTAACTGAAATAAAGATAAGTGGCTTTCCTGGAGGACACACAGATAGACACTTGGCCTGAGAAATAGGACACAACTCACCTGGAGCAAGAGGCTGTGGCAGCCACTGGAAACTCAGGTCCAGTTGCAGGGCCTGAGAGTTGGAGGTCTGCTGGCAGAGCTTTCGAATGGCCCTGCTAGGAGGCCACTGCAGCTAAGTGGCCCACAGGGGAATTGAGACCTCCAGTTAAGAGAGAAAGAGGAGAACATTGACTTGAGAGAAAAACATCAATTTGTTGACTCCCAGATGCAGCACAACCAGGGGATCCAACCCGCAACCTAGATTTTACCTCTACAGTTAAAGCAGAAACTTAGCCTGCTGTCTTATCTTCTCTAGCAGGGAGTGCTTCCGGCCCCTACAGACAAGACCTAGTAGCATTTTGCAAACAGCACAGAATCAGAGGCAATCCTGTTGAAAGAACCCACACATGTATTTCACAGCACCCTGGATGGAAATTGGATGTGAAAATGAAGCCAGACAGAGGAGCAGCTCAATAACAGTATATGAGACATGGTAGGAGTGTCTCTCAATCAGCCAGTTGGAGTGAAGAACTTATCAAGGAGCAACACATAAACCAAATCCAAAAATACAACCAGACAGCCCAAATTAATGATATAAAGGGCACCCCAAGAGCAGCAAGTTGAGGAAATCTAAGAGACTGCACCGCTGAACCTAATAAGTCTCCTACCACAGAAGGGCACTCCATGAAGGCAGGAAATCATAGCAGATTAATCTGAGAAACAACAAGCAATAACAGACACTCAAAATGGGGAGAAAAAGAAATAATCCATTACCAAAAGGAAAGGAGGACTCCCCAGAAAGACTGCTAAATGAAATAGAAACAAGCAAACTATCAAACATGGAATTCAAAGAAATGATATTGAAAAGCTCAATGAGCTCAAAGAAAACTATAACAAACTCCAGGCAACTGCAAGGAGAAAATTTCACCAGAATTAAAAAGGATGTAGAAGCCATCAGTAAGAACCAGGAGGAAATGAAGAATACAATTTCTGAACTGAAGAACACAATAGAAGGAATCTAAAACAGGCTAGGGAAAGCAGAGGACCAGATTAGTGAATTGGAGGATAACATGGAAAAAAATAACCAGACAATGCAACAAAATGAAAAAAGACTAAAAAAGAATGAAGAGTTTAAAGAGAGCTACAGAACAACATGAAACACAATAATATCCACATCATAGAGATACCAGAAGGAGAAGAGAAGCAAGGGATAGAAAACCTGTTTGAAAAAGTAATGACAGAAAACTTCCCTAACTTGAGGAGGAAAATGTCATTCAAGTTCAGGAAGCATAGAGGGTCCCAATGAAAAGGAACCCAAACAGGCCCACTCTAAGACACATCTTAGTTAAAGTGGTAAATTTCAAAGACAAGGAGAGAATTCTAAAAGCATCAAGAGAGAAATAGCTAATAACATAAAAGGGGCTCCAGTAAGGTTATCAAGTGATTTCTCAACAGAAACACCATAAGACAGAAAGCAATAGCAAAAAACACTCTTAAGTAATGAAAAACAAAGGCCTGCAACTAAGAATACTCTACCCGGCAAGATTCTCATTCAAAATGGAAGGTGAAATAAGGAGTTTCCCAGACAGAAGAAGGCTAAAAGAATACATCTCCACCAAACCAGCACTGCAAGAGATGCTATAAGGCCTGCTTTAACGAGATGAAGAAACATCTCCAGCCAGGGAACGTAACCAGGTTGCAGGCCAGGTCTTCAGCCAGGTCCTTAGCTGGAGGCAGGTGAAAGGCCATCAACCATACATTGATGTTTCTCTCCCTTTCTTCCTCCCTCCCTGCCCTTCTCTCTAAAAATAATGAATTTTTTAAAAAAGAAAGGAAAAGAAAAATGTATAGGGAACCAATAGTGAAGGAAAGGAAGCTGGATTTCAAATCAACAACTGGAAATATAAGGG
This sequence comes from Noctilio leporinus, assembly GCA_004026585.1. Taxonomy (NCBI): domain Eukaryota; kingdom Metazoa; phylum Chordata; class Mammalia; order Chiroptera; family Noctilionidae; genus Noctilio; species Noctilio leporinus. The sequence goes on from PVIW01004339.1 coordinate 119,831, forward strand.
AGAAATAAACATTCAACCAGAATAAAAAGAAGAAACAAGAATTTTAAAAAATGAGAATATAAGAAGGCTCTGGGAAACTTCCAAGCATGTCAACATCCAAATTATAGAGATGCCAGAAGAAGCGGAAGAGCAAGAAATTGAAAATTTATTTCAAAAATATTGAAAGAAAAGAAAACTTCCCTAATTTGGTGAAGGAAATAGACATACAAACCCAGGAAGCACAGAGTCCCAAACAAGTTGGACCCAACGAAGACCAACCAAAACACATCATAATTAAAATGCCAACAGTTAAACATTAAGAGAATCTCAAAAGCAGCAAGAGAAAAGCAGTTTGTTACCTAAAAGGGAGTCTCCATAAGACTATCAGCTGATTTCTCAAAAGAAACTTTGCAGGCAGGAGGGGACCGGCAAGAAGTACTCAAAGTGATGAAAAGCAAGGACCTACAACCAAAAAAGCTCTATCCAGCAAAGCTATTGTTTAGCATGCAAGGGCAGACAAAGTGCTTCTCAGACAAGGTAAAGCTAAAGGAGTTCATCATCACCAAACAGTTATTATATGAAATGTTAGGAAGATTTATTTAAGGTAAAGGAGAAGATCAAAACTATGAAAAAGCCAACTAGAGGACCAGCAGATATGGACATGCTGTTTATTATTCACATTACAGGCAAGTGCACTGAAGGTAGCAGATCCAACCAGAAACCATACCCTGCCTCAGATCTTGGCACTACTTGGAGCAGCAGTGGGGAGAGAGTTGCAGTATTGTGTGAAAACACTACACAGTTGTAATAAACACAAAGACCTTGAAAAGGCTGGAAGTCCAGTTACATATTGCCTCCTTGCTCTTTATGGCTGCTGACCAGGTGGCCATTTGCACTCTCAGGTCATGGAGGGACCATGTCTTAAGGTACCCCGCAGATAGGCAGAAGAAACAGTTCTTCATAATGGCATCGACCAGCATATAGCCCTGAATTTTCTAGCTTGAACATATACTTATGTGGAAAAAATAAGCCCTTGTCTAAGTGGTAGGGTTTTCTAAAGCTCATACCTGAAAATATTCCTAATACACTTTTGTTGTAGGGTTGTGATGAGAAATAAAGGCAGTGTGTATAAAATCCAAGAGTACCTTATATTTGGTGGTTTCTCAACAAATCGCAGCTATTACTATATGTAGACCTCTAGCTATGAGTCTGTGTCTGTTCTAAACAGACTAGGAACTTTCTAAAAACAAGGCCCCCCAAAAATGGACTGGGCATACTGTGGTAATCAGTACAGACTGAGTTGCCCTGAACTGAAGTGTTAGGGGTTCTAGCAGAGGATGTATGCATCAATTAGTCCAGTGCAATAAATGGAAATCATTCTAAAGATTTTATGTAGAAAAAATTTAATACAAGAAATTGGATATGCTGTGGGAAGAGATTTGTGGCATGGAAGGGTTCTGCCACCAGACTATTGAACAAATAAACACACACCACTGAAGCTATCAGGCGCCGACTGCTGCTGCCACCTCTACAGACACCACAATCGAACTTTTATCCCCTAAAGCTAAACATTGAACACTGGACACTGGGACTCCTGGTCCAGCTGTCACCATCACTTCTTTTTTTTCTTTTTTTTTAAGATTTTATTTATTATTCCAGAGAGAGAGGAAGGGAGAGAGGCAGAGAGGGAGAGAAACATCAATGTATGATTGCCTTTCACCTGCCTCCAGCCACAGACCTGGCTGGAGACCTGGCTGGAGGCCTGGCTTGCAATCTGGTTATGTGCCCTGGCTGGGGAATCGAACCAGCAATCTTTGGGTTCACAAGCCAGCACCTTATCCACTGTGCTACCAGCCAGGGCTCACCATCATTTCTAAATGCTATCAAACTTACTTACTACTAGTAGCCCTAAGAGGGCCTCCCTCTCACTTCTTACTTCCAAATATAGTCTGAGGGCATTGATTGGTGAAAGTTACTTTGACTCCAGGAGTTTTAGCTCCAAACAAATCTGAGGACCATAGTGTTTAGTTTTTTCACCTCTCTAAGAGAAGGTAGAACAGCCATTGAGAGGCCAATTTTCCATAGTAGGGACATGGGGAAGATCAGGGTGAGTAATAGATGGGGATGGAGGAAAAGATGTGATCCATGCTTCTCTTGAGGTTTAGTAGGAAGTAGGTGGCAAGGAACAGAGACCAACCACAGTATTTTCTGATTACAGATGGTTTTTGCAAGAATGAATTGTGACAGGCAAGCAGACAGCTCCTGGAGAAAGAGTAAAGCAGACTACATGTTCATATGTGTCTCATTCTCTTAGTGAACTAGAAGCAGATAGAGACGAGCTGGAGGACTACCCCAACCCTTTAATATGTAAACATGTAAAGAACTGCTCATCACATCTACCCCAATGCTTTGGTTCCTTTTTCCCAAAACTGGACCATACTTGATTCCCCAAGGGTTATCTGGGCCTGGTCCTTACCCTCATATGGTTAACACAGTTCTCCTTGAAAGTTCTCCTGCACTGCTGTTCTCCATGGCTACTAATTCACCCATTATAGTGATTATCTACTGACCACCACTTTTGAGCTATTCCAGCCTTCAAATATAAAAGATAGATATTCTTTAATATCTGCTAAAGGTTTTAAAGTTCTTCCTTTTGTAATTAAGTCTTTAATAGATCTGGAATTTATTTTTGTGTGTGGTATAAGCTACAGTTTTAATTTTTTCCATGTTGGTTAGCCAATGTTTTCAACATCACTTACTTCTGATTCAAAATTCTACCACTACCATATATAAAATATTCATATAGACATAGACATGTTGGTGAGCTCTTTGTTATGTAAGATTTTCAATTTGTCAGTGTTTATTCCAACACATTCTTTTAGCTACCATAGCTTTATACTAAACTTCAATATCTTAATATCTTGGCTGTTTTTGATCTTTCACTATTCCACATAAATGTTAATATCAGATTGGTCAGTTCCACAGAAAACCCTGTTGAGATTTTGCCTGACACTATATTGATTGTAGATACTAATTTGGGAATAACTGCCACCTTTCCAATTTTGGCTTTTTCCAAATATAAGCAAGTATGATATATATCTATCTATTTATCTACATTTATTCAGGTCTATTTTTTTTTTAATTTTATTTATTATGTCCAGAGAGAAGGGAAGAAAGGAAGAGAGAGAGAGAAACATCAATGTATGGTTGCTTTTCACCTGCCTCCAGCCACGGACCTGGCTGGAGACCTGGCTTGCAACCTGGTTATGTGCCCTGGCTGGGGAATCGAACCTGTGACTTTTGGGTTCACAGGCCAGCACCTTATCCACTGTGCTACCAGCCAGGGCTTCAGGTCTATTTTTTAATCTTTTAATAGTGCTTTGTAATTTTCTCCATTAAATGCCCTAAATATTTTGTTTTCCTGGTTAATTTGTATTTTTAAATTATATTGTGTAAGTATTTAATGCAGCTGTATATTAATGCAATTGCTATTTGACTATTTTCACCTTCCCTACTCTTAGTTCTAATAATTTTACTGTAGATTGTCTTGAATTTTGCTATGCAAATATTATTCTACAAATAATGATGGTTTTGCTTCTTTATTTTCAATATTGTTGGCAGTTCTGTACTTATGCTTTATTAGAGAAGTGTTTTCTTTTTCTCCCCAACATTTAAATTTTTTTTTTCTGTGCTGGCTAAGACATCCATTGACTTATTAAAAAGAAGTAATATTAATGAATATCCTTGTCTTATTCAGGACTTTAAAGGGAATGGTTCTGACTCATTTGCTTTAGGTTTTTGATTAATATCCTTTATCAGGTTAAGTATGCTTCCTCCTATTCTTACTGTGCTAAGAGGTTGTTCTCAGGAATTGTTCTCTCACCCCAGGCCTGTTTTGTTTTCCTCTCATCCCCAGTCTTCCTAGTGAAACCTGACCCTGAAGTGACCCTTTCTGTGAAGGGGAGGGTTAAAAGAGTGCTGGAATTCTGGGAAGTTTTCATTAGTTCTTACTTCAGGTCCAAGTACTATAACCCACTTTTATGGAAATGGTTGGTACTAAAGGTTGTTGTATTTGGGCTCTACCTCTTTTCAGGGAGTCCATACTGCCTTTCTCCCTTGCTCCAGAGAGAAGTAGGAGACCAGCCTCCCCCACACAGAGAACATCTCTGCACACTGTCCTAGGGCCCAAACCTTCCTATCCTCTTTCATTACATTTTATTATTTTTAACTTTGGAAAATTTTCAAACATACAAAAAGTTGAAAAATAGTAAAAATTAATCCTAATATCATCACTCAGTTTCAACAATTATTAATACTTTAACAATCTTGTTTTGCCTCTTTCTGTACTTTTGCAATAGCATTATGAAGCAAACCCTAGACATCATTTTATTTCATCCATAAATACTTTAGTGTTAGTAGATAATGCTTACAAATTACTGTATCTTTTTTAAAATGAATCAAATTTTTAAAAAATATTGTATTTATTATTTTTAGAGAGAGGGGTAGGGAGAGAAGAAGAGAGGGAGAGAAACATCTATGTATGCTTGCCTTTCACCTGCCTCCAGCTATAGGTTGGGCTGGAGACCTGGCTTGCAACCTGGTTAGGTGCCCTGGCTGGGGAATTGAACAAACTAGGGACCTTTGGGTTCACAGGCCACTGCCTTATCCACTGTGCCACCAGCCAGAGCCACAAATTACTATATATTTATCTCACCTAACAGAATTAGCAATACCCCCCCAACACACACATCTTCTAATAAAATAATACAGAGTTGGGTTCCCATATATTTCAAACACAGAGAAAATAAATGTATTACAGGATGCATGGGCACCTTTGTCACTCCAGTTACTACTCTGAGGCTTGGCCTATAATCCACACTTTAGTCTCATGACTAAGACAATTCCCCAGGGAATTGCTTCTTCACCCTTCTCATCCTGGGGCCTCTAATACAAGTATCTGCATTCAAATACTCAAAAAGCATTTGAGCTGTGCTGCTCCCAAGGATGGAGATGGGTTCACTGAGGAGAGACTGCAGGATTCTACTAGCAGAAGCATTTGCAATAGGAAAAAGACAAATTAATCAACTTATCAGATTTTTCCTTTTAGAGCATGAATGCAGCAGATACTTGCATAACAGAGTGTCTGTCCCGGTAGTGCCAGACACCATTTCTCAATTCTCTTCATATTCCAGTTCATGGTTTTGGAGGTGCTCATGAATTAGCACAATATTTGCAATAGCTGTATATGGCTACTGAAAAATATTTGGTGAAATTAAACAATTCATGGTATTTGAAAATTTGTACTATATGCTACATCTAGATGTAGCATGATGCTGATTCTTTTTAAATGTTTTATATTCATCTGAGGACACATTATTTTTAAAGAGAGGGAAAGGGAGAGAGAGAGGGAGAGAATCATTGATGTGAGAGAATAACATTGATCAGCCCCAACCAGGGATCAAACCCAAAACCTAAGCAGGTGTCCTGACCAGGAATTGAACCCGAGACTTTTGGTTTACAGAAGTTGTTCCAACTAACTGAGCCACTCCAGCTAGGGATGATACTGATTCTTAACTTTGGCAACTAGGAAGACAATGAATGCTAAAATTATGCTAAATGTGAAATATAAATATTTTTAATAAAAATACTTATAATGTAACTATTTTTAAAATAATAATTTTAGCTTTAGTTAAATAACTTGGATTTAAATTATTAAAAAAAAAAAATTATACTGCCCTGGCTGGTGTGGCTCATTACTCAGTCGATTGAGTACTGGCCTGCAAACCAAAGGGGTACCAGTTCGATTCCCACTCAGGGCACATGCTTGGTCCCTAGTTAAGAGCGTGTGAGAAGCAACCACACATGAATGTTTCTCTCCTTCTCTTTCTCTCTCCCTTCCCCTCTCTCTAAAAATATTTTTTTTTTTTTTTAAATGAGAGAGAAACATCAATTGGTTGCCTCTTACACATGTCCTGCCCTGAGCAAGGACTGAACACACAACCTAGGCAAGTGCTCTGACTGGGAATTTAACCAGCAACCTTTTGCTTTGCCAGACAACACCCAACCAACTAAGCCACACTGGTCAGGGATGGCTTTAAATTCTTGATATTCACTAATTATTATCTGTATTTTGCCTTTTAATTCAATAGATTTATAATTTCTTTTTGGACAAGGGTTGCAAATTTTTTTGGTAAAGATCCAGACTTTAAATATTTGGGCCTTTGGGCTTTTTTGAGCCATATATATATATATATATATATATATAGCATTACGGTCTCTGTCCCATTTTCTTCTTTGGTTTTGTTTGCCTGTTTTTTTTTTTTTTTGTTTGTTTGTTTGTTTTACAATGCTTTAAAAATGTACAAATGTCAGCCATTCATAGCTACTAGGATAGCTAAAATAAGAAAGACAGACAATAATAAGTGTTGACAAAAATGTGGACAAACAATCACACATTGTTGGTAGGAATGTAAAAGGAACAACCTTTTTGGAAAACAATTTGGCAGTTCCTCAAAAAGTGAAACATGACCCAGGATTTCTATTCCTGGGTGGATACCTAAGAAAATTGAAAATATATGTTCAGAGATCTGGCAAGATAGTGGAGGAGTAAGCAGAGCTACACCAATCTCCTCCCAGGTCGCATCTGGAATTACTTTTTTGGAAAAAAAGTTAGCTGGAATTACCAACAGAACACCAAGCTGAAGAGAAGTCTTATAACCACAGACAGAACAGAAGAGGATGCTTCATCACAACGTGACTGGTAGGAATCATGGAAATGCAAGAGGGCTGGCTGGGCCCTCACCGGAGGCAGCAGCCAAAGGGACGAAGCTGAAGGCTTCACCTGAGAAGGGTGGATGCTGGTCCCCTTGCTGGGTGTCCCAGCTATAGCAACACGGCAGAGAGTAGAGCAGCATCCAGCTGAGAAGGGCACAAAGTTGTGGGGTTTACTACCCTAAGAGAGCGCTGGAAACACAGAACTACTAGGGTGGCTACATTGAAAAGACATTGGCACCCACCTATCCTGGGCTCCAGTGGAGGGGAGGGAGGGCAGAGAGGACTGGAGACAGATGGGGAGAGTTTGCGGAGGTGGCTTGGAGGAGAGAGGTTGGGAAGCATCTGTGCGGATGCCGGTGCTGACTCATCGTCTACACCCCAGGCACCCTGTGCTGTGCCAAGTGGCTTCTCTAGGAGGGGTCTCATAGCCCTGCCCACTGGAAGTATTCTGCCCCACCTAGCAGTGCCTGAGCCTGGTGCCTGATCACAATTTTTTAAAAAATATATTTTATTTATTTTGCTATTACAGTTGTCCCAATTTTCCCCCCTTTGCCCCTCTCCACCTAGTACCCCATTCCCTCCAGCAACGCCCCTCTTAGTTCATGTCCATGAGTCATGCATATAAGTTCTTTGGCTTCTGTATTTCCTTTGTTCTTCTTAACATCCCCCTGTCTATTCTGTAACCACCAATGTGTACTTCCTTTTTTCTCCCTTTCACTTACCGACAATTCACCATTTAATTACTGCCTTCTGTTTGCTTCTCAAATCATATTAATACAAAGTTTTCTTTTCATTATTCCAAAATGCCTATGTTAATTCATTTGTTTACAGAATTACTCTTTTAAGTAACATGAATTGCAATATTACCAAACACATGCAAAAATACATTTACATGTATTTTTACTCATATTTAAAGTACATACTGGATTTTTAAGACTTAATACAAAAAATTTTAAATATGCCAATAGCTTACATAATTATTACATGTTAAATGATAGTATTTTAGATATATTGTAGCAAGGTTAAGCAGTTTTTTCTTCTTTAATACTTATTTTTGTGAAATATATCACAGGAATGGTGTATTGCAGACCTCACTTTTATGAAAGTTGTCCTAATGAGAGTCCCAAACCCATAGTAAAAAATGAATTTGGTTTTTGAGTCAGATCCTTCCCCCTCCAGTAATAAAACTCAACTTTATTTTAAGCTACTGAAACTTCAACTTATTCTTTTTTGGAGTTTTCCATCTTAAATAGTAAATTTATTTATTTAGGCTGTGCATACATCTTACTTCTTTCAATACCCTCTGTTTTTCCTCTACATGTGTTTTACAAGTTAAAGCCTTCAGAAATAATGGTACTTGCAGTGCTCAGCCGGTCCCCAGAGTAGAAATTATTATGTCTACTAAGTTGAGGTAAAAAATAAAAAACCCTAGGATTTAAATAATTTTGTAGAATAGTATTCTAGCCATTTTTGAACTTGTGGTTGACTTCCTATGTGGTCTTAAACTAACCCCTGAACTATTTAAGAGTCTGTTGAGGTAGAAATTAGTTATGTTCACATTTCAATAATAAAGTTTATTATAGCCTTTATTCCTTTTCCCAAGTATCCCCAGTTTGGGGGCCTTCATAACTGGAAATGTATATTTCCACAATTTAGTTTAAAGGAATCTCATCTAATTTACATGCTAATATGAGAATATATATTGTCTATGTACACGAATCATATAGTTTAGTAGTTTGCAACTTCCATCCAAATTGGTCTTTATTCTCAGCATCTTTTCTAACCTAAAGATTGACTGATTTCACAACACACCCATGACCAGTTTGTTGCTATTTAAAACATAAATTGCTAACAGAATCTATATATTACACACCCACAAATAAGCACATATTTTTTAACAGTAGATAAGAAAGATAGCATGTCTTCTATGTAATATACATCCACATTTTCCTACTCTTTTCTTCTTCCTTAACTGCATTCAATTTTTCTGAGTTATTGCAAGTAACCTGATTTTCTCATATTGTGAAATGATTCCAATCCAAGAAAACTTAACCTGTAGTAATGCAGATACAAGTAATACACAAAATTGTACCTTATTTAGTAAAATCTATTTATAATAAGATCACTTTAAAGCATTCCTAAGTTAAAGTTGGTTCTTGTCCATTGAGCTGCCCTGTTTCTTTGGATTGGTGCATTTAATCCATTTACCTTTGTACCTGTGTTCCTATCTGTCTCTCTGTTTCTTCATCTTCTTAAAACAGACCCTTTTAGCATCTCTTGCAATGCTGGTTTGGTGGAGATGTATTCTTTTAGCTTTCTTTTGTCTGGGAAGCTCCTTATTTCACCTTCCATTTTGAATGACAGCCTTGCTGGGTAGAGTATTCTTGGTTATAAGCCTTTGTATTTCATTGCTTGAAATATTTTTTTGCCATTCTCTTCTGGCTTGTGTTTCTGTTGAGAAGTCAAGAGGAGCCCCCTTGTGTGTTATTAGCTGTTTATCTCTTGTTGCTTTTAGGATTCTCTCCTTGCCTTTGAAATTTACCATTTTAATGGTGATGTGTCTTGGAGTGGGCCTGTTTGGGTTCATCTTCCTTGGTACCCTCTGTACTTGAGTTTGCATGACGTTTTTCTCTTCAAGTTAGGGAAGTGTTCTGTCATTACTTTTTCAAACAGGTTTTCTATCCCTTGCTCCTCTTCTTCTCCTTCTGGTACCCTTATGATACATATGTTATTACATTTCATGTTGTCCTGCAGCTCTCTTAAAACCTCTTCATTCTTTTTCATTCTTTTTTCATTTTGTTGCATTGCCTGGGAATTTTTTTCTACATTGACCTCCAGCTTGCTGATCAGATACTCTGCTTTCTCTAACCTGCTTTTGATTCCTTCTACTGTGTTCTTTAATTCAGAAATGGTATTCTTCATTGAATACCTAGCTCCTGGCTCTTATTGATAGTGTCTGTGTCCTTTTTAATGCTGATGTAGTTCTCAGTAAGTTCCTTGTAGCTTCCCTGGAGTTCTTTGTAGTTTTCCTGGAGTTCTTTGTAGTTCCCCTGGAGTTGTTTGTAGTTTTCGTTGAACTTGCTGAGTTCATTGAGCTTCTCTATCATCATTATTTTGAATTCCATGTCTGATAGGGTGCTTGGCTCTATTTCATTTTGCACTTTTCCTGGGGGTTCCTCCTTTCCATTTGCTGAGGGTTGATTTCTTTGTCTCCCCATTTTAAGTGACTCTTGTTTGTGCTTCTTAGATTGGTCTGCTTTGACTTACTATCTTAGTGGTGTGACCTTCTGTGCTATAGAGGTGCATGTTTTTTTTACTTCCTGGATCTGTGCTTGGTGACATCATCTGGTGTCCCAGTCTGAGCCTAGTCAGCCAGTTGGAGACTACCAGATATCCACTGTCTTTGCCTCCTTTAGTTGTTAATCCAATTAGCCTGTGATCAGTGGTCAGTTTTAGGCACCTCTGGGTGGGGCAGAATAATTCAGTGGTTATTCCAATCAACCTGTGATCTGAGGTCAGGTTGAGGCACTGCTGGGTGGGGCAGATTAATTCCTATGGGTGGAGCTGCAGTTTCCTCTCAGGCTCCCGCCCTTTGGAGAAGAGTGGTCTGCTGGCTGTATGGGGGATGGGTCAGCCCTGGACTCACAGACTGCTTCCTCAGCTCTCCCCCTGAAGGCACCCAAACTTTCCCCAAGCTTCTCTAGTCTACTTTGCCCTTTCTCTGTTGGACCCCAGGGTAGGTGGGTGCCTCTGTATATTCATGTGTGGTCCCTTTAAGAATTCAGCCTCTCTGTCAAGCTGGCTAAACCTGGTGGCTTTTTGCTTTTCACAGCTGGGTGCTGTTTTACTCTCAGCTGTGTTGCTGTAGGCTGGGAAGCCCAGTTGGGGGTTTCGATTCCACCCTTCTCAGGTGGAGCCCCTGGCTGCTGAGATGTTTCTCTGTCCCTTCAGCTGTAGCCTGTGGGAGCCCTGCCAGCCCTCTCTCATCTCCGCACTTCCTACAAGTCACGTTGTGATGAGTCAGCCTCTTCTGTTCTGTCCCTGGCAATAAGGCTTCTCTCCAGTTGGTGTTCTGTTGGTTATTTTGGATGATTTCTTCCCAATTAATTTGTAATTCCAGTTTGGTGTTGGAAGGAGATTGGTGTAGCTCCACTTACTCCTCCACCATCTTGGGTCTCCCCACAGTTTTTTGATTTACATCTAAATAAACCTCTCCTGCCCTACCCTGCCCTGTCTGAGTGTAGATACAATAGTTAGCACTTGAAGAGGTATTTCTGGCCCAGCAGCTCATGGGCCTGGCAGTTGATTACAAACTCTCTGACTTATAGCTGGGTCAGTCAGTCAGCCCCGCACAGTGGCAAGTGAGCCTGGTGGCTGATCGTGGATTCATTGGTTCACAACTGAGTCGGTTTATCCCTCCCAGTGCTCTCTGGGCCTGGCAGCTGATCACAAACTCATTGGATTACAATTGAATCATTCAGTCTAGCCAAGTAGCCCCTTAGTCTAGCAGGAGATCACGGATTCATTGGATTACAATTGGATCTTGCTGCTTAGCCCAGTGGCACCTGAGCCTGGTGGCTGATCACAGATTGATTGACATCTGAATCTGCCTCACAAGGCAGCACCTGAACTGGTGGCTGATCCATTGGATTAGAATTGAACCTCTTTGTCTAACCCAGCAAGGCCTGAGTTTGGTAGCTGATTCATTGATTTAAAACTGAATTGGTCTGTCCCCCCAAGCTGCATCTGAGCCTAGTGGTGGATCACAGATTGATAGGATTACAATTGAATCAATCCTTCCAGCCTAGCAGTTCCTTAGCCTGGCAGCTGATCACAGTCTGATTGGATTACAATGAAATCTCAAAATGGGGAGAAAAGAAAACAGTCCATTGCCAAAAGGAAAAGAGGAATCCCCAGAAAGATCACAAGGAAACAGAGGCAAGCAAACTATCAGATATGGAATTCAAAATAATGATGATAGAGAAGCTCAATTAGCTCAGCAAGTTAAAAGAAAACTACAAACAACTCCAGGGGAACTACAAAGAACTCCAGGAAAACTACAAAAAAAACTCCAGGGAAGCCACAAGGAACTTATTGAGAACAATACAAGCATTGGAAAGGACCTAGAAACTATCAATAAGAGCTAGGGAGAAATGAAGAATACAATTGCTGAATTGAAGAATACAATAGAAGGGATCAACAGCAGGCTAGAGGAAGTAGAGGATCAGACCAGTGAGCTGGAGGACAATATAGAAAAATAGTCCAAGACAGTGCAACAGAATGAAAAAATGGCTGAACAAGAATGAAGAAGAATTAAGAATTAAGAGAGCTAAAGGAGAACATGAAACACAATAATATCCATATCATAGGGATACCAGAAGGAGAAGAGAAACAAGAAATGAAAAACCTGTTCAAAAAAGTAATGAGAGAAAACTTCCCTCACATAATGAGTGAAAATGTTACTCAAGTTCAGGAAGCACAGAGGGTCCCATTGAGGATGAGTCCAAACAGACCCACTCCAAGACATATCATAATTAAAATGTCAAATTTCAAAGACAAAGAGAGAATCCTGAAAGCATCAAGAGAGAAACAGCAAATAGCATATAAGGGGGCTCAATAAGGTTATTAAATGATTATTCAATAGAAACAATACAAGCCAGAAAGAAATGGCAAAAAATATTTCAAGTAATGGAAAACAAGGCCCTTCAAACAAGAATACTCTACCCAGCAAAACTCTCATTCAAAATGGAAGGAGTAACAAGGAGTTTCCCAGACAAAAGAAGACTAAAAGACTATATCTCTACCAAACCAGCATTGCAAGAAATGCTAAAGGGTCTGCTTTAAAAAGATGAAGAAACAGGGAGAGATAGAGAAGAACACAGGTACAAAGAGGGAAAATGGCAATGAAGAACCTTATATGTAACAACCTTATATGTAAATGGATTAAATATGCCAATCAAAAGACATAGGGTAGCTGAATGGATAAGAAAACATGACCCACAAATATGCTGTCTTCAAGGGACCCACCTCAGAACAAAAGTTCGACGCAGATTGAAAGTGAAGAAATGGAAAAATACATATCAAGCAAATGGACATGAAAAAAGGCTGTAGTAGCAATACTTATTTCAGACAAAATAGATTTTATGATGAAGGCCATGAAAAGAGCCAAAAAGGACATTTCATAATACTTAAAAGAACAATCTATCAAGGAGAAAGAACTCTGGTAAACATATATGCACCCAACATAGGAGCTCCCAAATATATAAGGAAAATCTTGGAGGACTTCAAGAAGGATATGGACAACAACACACTAATAGTAGAGGATTTTAATACCCCACTATTAACAATGGAGAGGTCTTCCAAACAAAAAAACACCAAGGATATTGTGGCATTGAACAACACTCTAGAGGAAATGGACTTAACTGATATATACAGAACCTTTCACACCAAAGAAGCGAAACACACATTCTTTTCAAATGCACATGGAACATTCTCTAAGATAGACCACATGGAAGTCATAAGACAAACCTCCACAAATACAGGAAAACTGAAATCATACCAAGCATCTTCTCAGATCACAATGGCTTGAAACTAGAAACCAACCTCAAGGTCAAAAAACAAAAACACTCTAACTCACAGAGACTGAATAACATGCTTTTAAGTAAGGAATGGGTAAACAATGAAATCAAAGAAGAAAGCAAGAAGTTTCTGGAAACAAATGACAATGAATACACAGTAGCTCAAAACCTATGGGACACATCAAAGGTAGTCCTCAGAGGGAAATTCATAGCAATACAGGCCTACCTAAAAAGGTCACAAGAAGCTTATACAAACAACCTAACCATAAAGCTGCAAGAACTAGAGAAGCAACAACAAACAAAGCCCAGAGCAAGTTGAAGGAAGGAAATCATCCAGATCAGAGCACAATTAAATAACTTAGAGACTCAAACTACAATTCGAAGAATCAACAAGTCTAGGAGCTGGTTCTTTGAAAAAATAAACAAAATGGACAAACCTTTAACCAGACTCATCAAGAAAATGAGAGAGAGGACTCAAATAAACACAATCAGAAATGACAGAGGAGAGATCACAACTGATAATTCAGAAATACAAAGAATAGTAAGAAATTACTACAAACAACTATGCGACAAGAAATATGACAACCTGGGTGAAATGGACAAATTTCTGGAAATGCATAATTTACCAAACCTGAATCCAGAATAAGCAGAAAGCCTGAAGAGACCAATAACAACTAGTGAAATTGAAGAAGTAATAAAACATCTCCCAAAGCACAAGAGCCCCAGACCAGATGGCTACACAAGTGAATTCTACCAAACATTTGGAGAAGAACTAATTTCTATCCTTCTCAACCTATTTGAAAATATCCAAGAAGAGGGAAGACTCCCAAGCTGTTTCTATGAGGTCATTAAAATTCTAATCCCAAAACCAGATCAAGACCCAACTAAGAAAGAAAACTACAGGCCAATATTTCTGATGAACATAGATGCTAAGATTCTCAACAAAATATTACCAACCAGATCCAGCAATACATTAAAAAGATTATACACCATGATCAAGTGGGTTTCATCCCAGGGATGCAAGGATGATATAACATTCACAAATCAATAAATGTAACATACAACATAAACAAAATGAAAGACAAATTCATATGATCATATCAATAGATGCTGGAAAAGCATTTGATAAAGTACAGCAATCATTTATGACTAAAATGCTCAACAAAATGGGAACAGAGAGAGCAGACCTCAACATAATAAAGGTCATATATGAGAAACCTGCAGGCAACATCATAATCAATGGGCAAAAATTAAAAGCTTTCCCCCTAAGATCAGGAACAAGAAGACAATGCTGTCCACTTTCTCCACTTCTGTTCAACATCATTTTGGAAGTTCTAGCCATAGCTAGCAGAGAAGAAAAAGGAATCAAAGGTATCCAAATTGGAAAGAAGGAAGTCCAACTGTCATTATTTGCAGATGGCATGATAGTGTACATAGAAAATCCAATAGACTCCACCAAAAACCTACTTGACCTAATAAGCAAATTTAGCAAAATAGCTGGATATAAAGTCAATAATGAAAGGTCAGAGATAGAAGCTAGAAAACAAATCCCATTTACCATAGCAACAGAAAAAATAAAGTACTTAGGAATGATCTTAACCATGGAGGTAAAGACCTGTACTCAGAAACTACAGAACATTGAAGAAAGAAATTAAGGAAAATACAAATAAATAGAACCATATACCATGTTCACAGATGGGAAGAATTAACATCATTAAAATGTCCATACTACACAAAGCAATCTATAGATTCAATGCAATTCCAATTAAAATACCAATGACAGACTTCACAGATATAGAAAAAATTCAAAAATTTATGTGGAGCCAAAAACACCCACAAATAGCCACAGCAATCTTGGGAAAGAAGAACAAGGTAGGAGGAATCACAATACCAGACATCAAACTATACTACAAGGCTACTGTAATCAAAAACAGTCTGGTACTGGCATAAGAGTAGATGTATAAATCAATGGAACAGTATAGAGAGCCCAGAAATAAACCCAGGACTCTATGGTCTATTCAACAAAGGGGGAAGGAACATAAAATGAAGTAAAAACAGTGTCTTCAACAAGTGGTGTTGGGAGAACTGGACAGCAACATGCAGAAACATAAAACTAGATCACCAACTTATACCACACACCAGAATAAACTCAAGATGGATAAAGGACTTAAACGTAAGCAGTGCCACCATAAAGGTCCTGGAGGAAAATATAGGCAGTACACTTTTTGATGTCCTACATCGACATATGTTTATTGATACTTCACCAAGGGCAAAGGAAATACAAGAACAAATCAACAAATGGGACTATATCAAATTGAAAAGTTTCCGTTCAGCTAAAGAAAACACCAGCAAAATTCAAATGGAACGAACTGTACGGGAAAACATATTTGCCAATGATACCTCACACAAGGGTTTGATATCCAAAATATATAAAGAACTAATGCAACTCAACACCAGGGAGACAGACAGCCCAATTAAAACACAGGCAAAAGACCTGAACAGACAACTCACTGAGGAAGACATACAAAGGGCCCAGAGGCATATGAAAGAATGCTCAACA